>CM039616.1:47480672-47519023 GCA_022457205.1 Saccharum spontaneum
AGTGTTTTGGGAGTCGCGATCCTGGGCATATGGGTAATCATGACTCACAGTGAAAGTGTACAACCTCTGCAGAGTGTAAAACTGTTATAACAGCCGTGCTCACGGTCACGAGTGGCCTTGGACCCTTACAGAATAAATGATGAACACTGATGATAATGATAATACTGATGATATTGATGTTCACTAATGATTATTGTTTCTTGCTATACATTTTTCTCGTTTACATGATCATGCGGTTATTTGGGCTTATGGTAAACTTGTTGCTACTCAAATGCTAAAAAGATGACTCACTAAAAGCTATTGCAGTAAACCCGTGTCAGACCTTTTGAGCTTCATGAACCCTATGATATATTTGCTGAGTTCGACATGGACTCACTCTTGCTATTTCCCACATCCCAGGGTAGTCTTTGGAGTTAATAGGCTTGTGATCAACCAGTTAGTTTGTTCCTGGAGTGAAGTCTACACCCGGTGTTCGGAGTTGTCTTTCCGCTGTGTTGCTCTCTAAGGTATATTATATACTATTGTATTATGTTTATTAAGCATTTGTCTCTTGATATTACACTTATTTGTGGCTGTATGTGAGATTTGTCTTCTTTATTTCACATATGGTGTACGTCTGGTTTTATCCTTAAAACCGGGTGTGACACCTATCAAGATATAAGAGTTTGGTAAGAGCCCACATACAAACACACTAGGATTAGGATTCATCTTTCTCTTTTCCTTTTAGATAGAGTTCGTATGTTTTATAACACTCCCCCTTGGGCGATTACCATGATATGTACATGCCTCGTTAAAAACTCAATCCGAAAACCCAGTGAGGAAAAACAGTTCTTGAAGAAAAGAGTACATCGCATTCGTTAGTTGCATTGCACATGTTGTCTCATCAAAAACCTTGGGTGAGAAACCTTCAAGTAAAAAATCACATAGGAAAAAAGAGTACAACATTTAACATTCTTAGTCATGTATTCTTTAGGATATTGTATTCTTCGTGAATAGGTATTTATCTTCATGATAAATGCATAAACTTTAATGTTTTAGCAAATATGATCAACTTGATCTGTGTAATTCTAGTGGTTTTAATTACCTTCAAGATAGATTCAATCAAATTGTTTCCTCTCATAAAGCCATCCTTTAAACATCATTGTTCAAACCACACTTTTTATAAATGTGTGCTTAATAATAGCATGCAGTACCACAATAGTATATCTTTCAAAACATTAGCTCGCAATTCTTCTTTGAATTATAATATAAGTAAACAAGAGCAATATGTTTCATGCATAAATGACCACTTATTAGTTGTGCAAAACAAATAAAATTTATCCTTCAGGGTAATAAATCCTTTCAGAGAATTATGGGAGTAAATAAGTTACAAGATTCAATATCTTCTAAATAGTGTATCAAACTTATACTAGAGTTTAAACACTTATAATTCTTTCTTAGTGGATTTTCAAATTATATGTTCTACAAATCTTTGAGATTTTGATTGTACCACTAAATAATAAATCTAGTCTTGCATTTAGCATTTAGGGGATAATATAATTCAATTGCCAAAGTCACCATTATACTTTATATCTTCTATGGTATTTAGAGGATATAAACATTTCATTGCTAGCTTTACAATATACACTTTCTGAGTGTTTGTATGGCACCTTCATGGTGTTTATTATGATTCCTCATTGCTTTCTCTCGGGTCCATATTTACTTCAGTGATCAATGGTGTTTATTCAAGAATCGACTGGCAAATCCTTTATGGACTAATTCCTACAAGGATGTTCTTATTCTTATTGAATAACATTTCTTTTCTATGAGATTATTATACTGTGATATACATAATGAGAAAGTGTTATTCACTGCAAAATCATTTGATGACTATTCCTTCTAGGACATGCTCTTCTTGAGACTTCAATATTCATTCAGGAATATATTATACCTTAGACTTCTTAATACTTGATATGAGATTTAATTTTCATATGTTACGATTTATATTCTTCTACAACTATGTGGATCTAAATAATCCACTTATTAACTGCATATTTCATATTCATTTATTTCATTTGCTAGAGATATAGCAGAACATTTATTTCTTCTTAGTAGGAGATTCAATCTCAATTGCTTTCTTCATTGACCCGATATAATTGCTATAGGCGACTTTGCCATGGACTTTGTTTTCCGGATCCGAGCTCTCATAAGAGAATTCTTTGCAATTATAGAGGTAGCGTTGTCGATAACTATAACTCTCTCCTAATATTCTCACAATATGAGATTATTCTGTCTCTTTGTCATTTTCCAAACACGAGATGATTTGTTGTTCTGCATATCCAACACTAATGATGCGCGCGCTTAGTGTGTTGGATTTCATCTTCGTGATGATCCTTTTCATGAGATGCTTAACCTTCTTCATGAGGTGTTCTCTTCATGATATGGAGAAGTTTATTCTTATTTCATTTGACAAGTATACACTAAACTAGAATTCACAGTTGTCCCTAGATTTTAACTTGATAGTATACAACATTTAGTTTACTACTAGTAAACACAACTTCTGATTTATAACTTCAAGTTACTCCTCTCGTTTTTCAAAAATATCTAGCATATGCTCCGCTTCATGCTTCACAAGAGCATTAGTCAAACTATTGTTTGATTTAGTGCGTGATACTATTCCTGCTTCAGGATTTAAAGAATATTTTTCTCTTAAGATCATTATCCTTCCGTGGAAATAACATTTGGCATTCAAAATAGCCCTAATGCTAATATTATTAGATCTTTAATAACATACTTTAAAAGATATCCCCTATCATGGGCTAAAAAACAAATTCATATATCTCCAACTACAAGTGGAGGCCCATTGTATGCTATGATAGAGATTTATGAGAAATATTAACTCACATATTTAAACACAGAGGTTATTATTCATTAATGCAGCGAGCAAAAATACATAAAGTGCACTTAAGAATGTTCAACATTCCTACAAACTCAGTGATGTTCTTTCCCTGATTTACACATATCCTAGTTTAGAAAACTATTTCTTTGTCTAGCTTCTTTATTGTTTAGCCAAAATAATTGATCCAAGTACTCATACAAAAAATGGACCATATACTTCAAAAATATAGAATACGCAACATTCAAACTAACATGGAATTTTTTTAAAAACTTTCTAATTGCCATTAATGCAAAATACTCCAAATGTCTTTTCTTGTTAAATCCCAAATCATTGTAGGTGTGTTATCCACTATCTTAATTCCACAATTATCCATCCCATCAATTGGGTTAGTCTCCATCTCTATTGAGCTAATTTCATATTAACCCACTCCCTCCTTATCTTAGGCTATTTGGCCCTAGACCAATATATTGCTTATACATGCAATGCATTGAAAGCAAAATATTCCTTAGTTCAACGAGAACTATATAGACATAGCAGGCTAGCTAGCCAATTCAATTATGAGGGAAGTGTATAGGTAGCTACTAGCTACAAATATAGTTGCTTATGCTAAGATTCATGGAGGAGTAGAGGTAGTTGCAGCTCATTGAGAGCACAACATAGTAATACACATTCATGTGTAATGTGGAATGTTGGTATTCAATCTAACGTAATAGATAACAATAAAATTCAAAGCTATAAGCTTGCTTGCAATTAGTGCAATGCAGAGAAAGTTAACTCTGGCGAAAGGGACACAACTAGGACTTCAAGTCCTAATACATGCACTTAAAAGATAGATTTATGAAGGCTATGTCTTAAAACATATATATTACCCATATTTTCTTATGCCTTTACCTAAAAATTCCTCCCTGTCATGCCATAGTTACTTCAAGTAGTAATGTGCTTCATCCATCATCTATGAATAATCATTTTTAATGTTCCATAGAATCCAAAAATACTTCTGGTATTCATTGGTTCTGGCATGAAATTCACATATCAAGTGCACTATTCAATGTACAATAACATATTCAGGGTAGGACTTAAACTTCTAATTTCTGGGCTAAAGTATTAAATACTTAGTTTATGGATTATACTATTTCTTGACTAAATTGATCCTTCTAAGATCAGTTAACATGCTAGTATAATCCAATTGTCCATGTGCTTCTACAAAATCAGTTTCCTTTCTACATACATGGTAGTAGTACACAAAGAACTATAACCTTCATGGATAATTGAAGCTTCTTTGTGGATAAAATTAATGCAAAGTGCACAAAGAACTATAACCTTCATGGTTAATTGAAGCTTCTTTGTGGATAAAATTAATGCAAAATTTATTTAGATAGGCAATAGGTAATTATTTATATGTAAAACATATAAATCTAATTCATTCCATGCAAGATTAACATATATTACTGCAAGTAAAAATTGCAACTATAAAGTTCATATTAGTCTTCAAGCTAATAAAGTAACCATTAACTCTTCTATGAGTTTACATAATCCACTTAATTCAACGGGAATTAAAACTTAAAGCACCACCACCACTAAAATTTGCTTCTTTGAAAATAGAGTTAAAATGATTTAATTATGAATGTTTTGTGCTCATGAAACATAGTAAAACAAAATTTTCATTGAATTAAAATTCATTTTAGGATGTAGCAACATTGTTGTGCATACATGCTGATGCATTTGTGTTTTTGTATTGCTTGGTTTTGACCAAAGATCAAAATGAATTCAAGTTGTTCTTTCAAAATACGTTTAGGTCGATTTTCCTTCTCCGATATACATATATCATTTTTCTACAATCAAATTCCTTGTTTCTCACCTTAAGTTTTCATTGAGAGCTTCTTAAATATTTTTGTTGTAACCCAAATCACTCCTTTTAGTTTCTTGTCCATCAATCAATCTCTACAAACTTCTCGGGAATTTTTTCGACTTTTTCTGTAGCTTGTTTCCACTTGTCTGTGAGCATAATCTAATTTTTAGATGCTCCAAAATATATTATCATGAGCTCCAAATACTTTATTTGGGTTCCTCATGTTCCATAATGTCTCTGGAAAATTTCCCTGAATTTTCGGAGCTTTCGGAGTATTTTTCGCGGCTTAAATAATAATTCTGGACTTTTCTAGAATTATTTTATCCATGAAAATAATTAATTCCAAAAATAATAAATCTCTCATTTTTTCCAACGCTTAAAGCCCGTGTGCAATAATCCTAAATGCCCATTCATTTATTTACTAATGGGCTTTAATAATTAATTAGACCTATTAGTAAAGATGGAGGGTGCAACGTCAATTAGCACCATATCGCTAATTGACATTAAGGTGGAGAGTTTTTCTCCCTATATATACGTACCTACCTCTTGGGTAAAGCACACCAAAACTACCGTAAAGGAGCCCCTAGTTTGGGAAATCTCTCGTGTAGTAAATTATATTTTCTCCTCCTTCTCTTGCCGACCGTGTATTCACATCTCCAGCTAGCAAGTTGCCGAAGCCATTGTTGGCCGTTTGACTTGTCCATCGACAACTGCTGCCGGATCGTCCTGCTCTCGAGGTCGCAGTTTTGCTGCCTGGCCATACCTTTTTGTCCGTGCATCTGCGTAGATCGACTCCGATCATCATCAGTGTTCCATCTGTTGCTTGACTGCATGCCTCCGTCAAGCTGCCAAGGCGGCCATGCACCAGTCCATTTGCTTCCAGCCTTGAAGTTCAGCAAGCAAGCAAGCTTGGCCATGCGTGTGTACACACGAGCAAGTAAATTCCTCCATGCACTGCAGTAGAAGCAATTGGCCAATGGGAGAATATCTGTCCCCAACTTTTACTTTCCTGTAAGCCTTTATCTATCCACACCTTCAAATAATACGTCGCTGTTTTCACATCTAAATTCGGTTTTAGTTAATCTTGTTGCATTACGCTAGTGGTAACGTGATCTGCGTGTTAGTATCGACATTTCTCATGATGCATATTTTCCCGTTTATAGTTGAATATTTAATTAATTATTATATGCACCTAATTTTATAATTAAAAACAACATAGAGTTATAATTTCGTTCTCGTTGCTTCGTGACTGTGCTGGCGTAAGAGACGCATTAGCAACGTTGTTTACTATGTCACGTTATGTGTTTACGAATTAAATTATGTTTATTTGATTAATATTTATGTCATGCTCTTCTAAATTAGAAGCGACTTAGGTTCAAAATTAGAAGTGACTTAGGTTCATACGTAGACCATTCTTAAATAAATATTAACTTGATTAAGATTAATGTGCAACTAGCTTTCTAAATTAATTAAAAGCAATATAGGAATGTCACGTGGCCTTTTGTAAATGAATATTAAATTGATTAATATCAACTTAAGTATGCTTTGATTATAATTTGTTTAGCTTCAACACGATCATATAAAACAAGTTTAGATGCTCTTTCGTATTCTT
Organism: Saccharum spontaneum; assembly: GCA_022457205.1. Classification (NCBI taxonomy): domain Eukaryota; kingdom Viridiplantae; phylum Streptophyta; class Magnoliopsida; order Poales; family Poaceae; genus Saccharum; species Saccharum spontaneum. The sequence goes on from CM039616.1 coordinate 47,487,012, forward strand.
TTCTTTTGGCAAGGAAAAAGTTTAACTTGATTAAATAATATGAGACATTTTCATAAATAAAATATGACTAGTTTTAACTTGTTTCTAATATTAAAATATAATTTGACTAATCTGAATGAGTAGGTTCCACATGATTTTTTAATTAAAATTAATCAAGCTCGTAGTTGTTTCCTTTATAATATAAAAACTATCGATAGTATTATTGTTTCGTTCAAATAAAATATTAATCTATATGCAATTAGTTTTCCAATTAAGAGCAACATAGTTTTCCATCTCGATCCTTTATAAATATAATCAGTTTATCTTGGTTTTCTAATTCAAAATACAAATTGACTTAATATGATATTTTTTTAGAATATTCTATACATACTTTATATAATTAAAATAAATGAACCATATAGTTTTCTTTTTCTCATATAAAGTGAATCCTACGGTAGTAGTTTCTCTTTCACCGTAGCTTCGATTAGCATGCTTTTCGCGCCTGTGTTTTCGTAGCAACGTGTAGAATCTCTTTAAAACCTTTTCACTTGTTATTTCATATGTTTGGTGTACTGTTCTAATTTAGATCTATTGTTTGCTCCGTGTATGATTGTATGGACGTTTGTGTGGTGCTTTATGATCTTGTCTAGTCGGTGAGCTTTACGTGGTGATCAAGAAGCAGTTCATCGAGGTTTGGACTTGAAGAAGGATCTAAGTTAAGGCAAGTATAGCATGAGATCATCCTTGTTTCCTATTCACCTTTAATACACTTAATTCATGTGCATGTGTCTACCTTGTTACCACTAAGGATATCCTACCTTTTGTATCTTGTACCTTGACACTCATGGGACATTGCATTGAGTAGTATTATGCTAGTGCTCAAGATAAATAACCATGATCTGTAACTTGACTAATGTTATATGCAATAAACGTTTAAAAGATGCTTTATAGAAACATGGCTCAAGAGAGCTAGAGCATATTTGGTTGTTTTTATGGTGCTCTAGTTTCTCTCCTTAAGGACTTATCTGTAAGCGAACATCCGGGACTTATAGTATAACTGTGAGGGCTATATGGCTCTGGCTTTAGTCAAGTATGAGGACCTTTTCTAGCTTGTTAGTGGTAACCTTTATGGCGTAAGAATGGCTTGACGAATCGGGTATAGTGCGGCCTCTGTCCTCATGTGTATAGGCTGCGCGTCATTGTGCCATTTGGAAGGGGGACTCTACATTTGTTTGCCGAGTGAATCTAATGGCCCTAACTTGTTAGACGAACCTTTGAAAGACTTCATAGTGAACCCTGCTGACCTTCCTTGGAAGTGGGTCAAGAGATTAACTACCTCGGGCGAAAGGGTAAATCATGACTCATAGTGAAAGTGTACAACCTCTGCAGAGTGTAAAACTGGTATATCAGCCGTGCTCACGGTCACGAGTGGCCTTGGACCCTTACAGAATAAATGATGACACTGATGATAATGATAATACTGATGATATTGATGCTCACTAATGATTATTGTTTCTTGCTATACATTATTCTCGTTTACATGATCATGAGGTTATTTGGGCTTATGTTAAACTTGTTGCTACTCAATTGCTAAAAGATGACTCACTAAAAGCTAATCGCAGTAAACCAGTGTCAACCTTTTGAGCTTCATGAACCCCATGATATATTTGCTGAGTTCGACATGGACTCACTCTTGCTATTTCCCACACCTCAGGATAGTGTCTGGAGTTTTTAGGCTTGTGATCAACCAGTTAGTTTGTTCCTGGAGTGAAGTCTACACCCGGTGTTCGAAGTTGCCTTCCGCTGTGTTGCTCTCTAAGGTATATTTTATACTATTGTGTTATGTTTATTAAGCATTTGTCTCTTGATATTACACTTATCTGCGGCTATATGTGAGATTTGACTTCTTTATTTCACATATGGTATATGTCTGGTTTTATCCTTAAAACCGGGTGTGACAGAGTGGTATCAAAGCAATGCTGACTGTAGGACGCAAGCCTAATTAGAAATCGGTCGTCTTAAGGTTCTAAAATTGCTATAACTTCCTTGGTCTATAAACCTTGATATTTCTTCTCCACTACATCCCCACCCTTGATATTCATCTTCCCCATGATGCTTGTTTTAAGCCTTTGATCTCATCTACACTCCTTGATTTGATATGCTTTTTAGAACCATTCCTCACCCCCTTCTTACGAAATTGAAAGAGGAGCTTTACGATCTTTACCCTTGGTATGAAGAGAACGATAGCATCGTAAGTTGAGTCAATGATTGTTTTGTGCACCTTTATTGCTTGTTGAATTATCATTATGCTTTTGCTTGATTTGGAGCTTTGTAATGATTGCAATGATCTTGTGGAGTATTCCTACAATTTCATTTAGATATAGGATTAAGGCATAAGGATTAATGAATAGATAGTAGGGGTGGTTTTTCTCATCTCTGCAGTTTACTGTTTTTCTGGACGGTCTGTGTTCATCATGAGATATCTCCAAGTCTAGAAGTCCAAAGATCATGAGAATTTTGTAAGAACAACTATGCTTCTTTGTATTTCATTTGCCGCCGGAATCACCCTGATAGCTATTATTGTTTGGGAGTTATGAAAATCACAAGATGATGCAACTGCGCTGCCTGAACCCTGGAACAGTTTCTGTTGGGCACTGTGTTCGACTACCTTAACTACAGAATATGGGAAAGTGTTCTATACAAAAGTTGCTGAGGATTTCATAAGCTTTTCAACCATGTAAGGCGTGTCATCATATGGATTTTGGAACTCGAGATGTAACTGTTGCAAGATGCCGCATCTGTGCTGCCAGACTTTCTGGACAGATTTCATGTCTCACTCTGAAACCATATTTTAAAATCAGAATCTGGGGAGGTGATCAATAACAAAGTTATAGAGAATTTGATAAGATTTCAAACGGTATAGGCCATAACTGCATCGGATTAACGAACTCGGAGTTAGAGCTGTTTTACTAAGCTGTTGTTCTTCATCTCGCGAGGAATTTCAGATCACTTGTTCCTGCTTATATACATGAGTATCCTTGGGATATCAGAAGGTCTTTATGATAGTACAAACTCACTCAAAAGAAAAAGGCAAGCTACTTTTGGTTCTCCCTACAATATCTTTTCCTAAGGGGGGTAGCCGAGTTAAAGAAGTTGCAAGTTGAAGGATTCCAACATTCCAGTGCTTCACTTGGAAGAATCGGTTACTCATGATGAAGAAGTCACTATCGAGTATGGACATCTTTTCTCAGGGTTGATGACTGGTTGTTCGTTTACATGGAGCTCGGGTAATCGTCAAGATGGTTCTTGGTCTTCGCTCTGATCTATCATCAATTGGGAGTCCAATCTTACTCAAGATAAGTTGGCATCGATATTGGACATCTACAATTGATTCCATGAAGGTTCAGAGGATGTCGACATTATGACTAGTTTAGCAAGTGAGCTGTGAGGGAAGAAAGTCCTCTATTTGGATAGTTATCTCTAGTGGTGAAGAAGAGCTCAAGAAAGTTGGTGATGGGGAATTCACCTAGGGATGTAAGAGTGACTCAGAGTTTCTTTTAAAAATGATGACATTTAGTTAGAAGTTGAAGGAAGGTTTATCCAAGACTCTCAGGATATTGCTACTAGAGAAGATATTAAGTATCTTTGGACTCGTAAACCTCAGGAAAATTATAAAGGCATTAAAGAAGAAGTAAAACTTATGAGTTAGATCTGCTATATCAAGACAAGAGTGTCCCATTTATCGTGATGCACCATGTCAAGGTGAGGGATGTGTCCTTATGCAAGAAGGAAAATGTGATGGCTTGAGCATTAGGGATGCATGGGAAACATGAGTTGAACTACCTGACACAAGGAAGTGGAGATATCAGTTTATGCTCTGAAGGTTTGTTCGGAGTCCCTATCAACATCTTGGAAATGGTTGAGCGAGTTACTTGGAGAAATAATATTAGAGTGTGCAAAGTAAAGCGGAATCCCTATCAAGAGGATGGAACTACTCAAGGAAGAGAAGAAAATTCAATGGCGAAGTAGTCCTATCTCTTTGATCACCATCTTTCAAATCTCGGGACGAGATTCATCTTAAGGGGGGTAAAATTGTAACACCCTAAAATTTGCTTCTTTGAAAATAGAGTTAAAATGATTTAATTATGAATGTTTCGTGCTCATGAAACATAGTAAAACAAAATTTTTATTGAATTAAAATTCATCTTAGGATGTAGCAACATTCACCCTGTTCGTTTGGACTTATCAGCAGAATCAGCAGCCATCCAACAGTGTTTTTCTCTCACAACAAATCAGCGAACAGTGCTTTCAGCACAATAAACCAGCGAAACGAACAGGGTGATTGTTGTGCATACATGCTGATGCATTTGTGTTTTTGTATTGCTTGGTTTTGACCAAAGATCAAAATGAATTCAAGTTGTTCTTTCAAAATGCGTTTAGGTCGATTTTCCTTCTCCGATATACATATATCATTTTTCTACAATCAAAGTCCTTGTTTCTCACCTTAAGTTTTCATTGAGAGCTTCTCAAATATTTTTGTTGTAACCCAAATCACTCCTTTCAGTTTCTTGTCCATCAATCAATCTCTACAAATTTCTCGGGAATTTTTTTGACTTTTTCTGTAGCTTGTTTTCACTTGTCTGTGAGCATAATCTAATTTTTATATGCTCTAAAATATATTATCATGAGCTCCAAATACTTTATTTGGGTTCCTCATGTTCCATAATGTCTCTGGAAAATTTCCCTTAATTTTCGGAGCTTTCGGAGTATTTTTCGCGGCTTAAATAATAATTCTGGACTTTTCTAGAATTATTTTATCCATGAAAATAATTAATTCCAAAAATAATAAATCTCTCATTTTTTCCAACGCTCAAAGCCCGTGTGCAATAATCCTAAATGCTCATTCATTTATTTACTAATGGGCTTTAATAATTAATTAGGCCTATTAGTAAAGATGGAGGGTGCAACGTCAATTAGCACCATATCGCTAATTGACATGAAGGTGGAGAGTTTTCCTCCCTATATATACGTAACTACCTCTTGGGTAAAGCACACCAAAACTACCGTAGAGGAGTCTCTAGTTTGGGAAATCTCTCGTATAGTAAATTATATTTTCTCCTCCTTCTCTTACCGGCCGTGTATTCACATCTCCAGCTAGCAAGTTGCCGAAGCCGTTGTTGGCCGTTTGACTTGTCCATCGACAACTGCTGCCGGATCGTCCTGCTCTCGAGGTCGCAGTTTTGCTGCCTGGCCATACCTTTTTGTCCGTGCATCTGCGTAGATCGACTCCGATCATCATCAGTGTTCCATCTGTTGCTTGACTGCATGCCTCCGTCAAGCTGCCAAGGCGGCCATGCACCAGTCCATTTGCTTCCAGCCTTGAAGATCAGCAAGCAAGCAAGCTTGGCCATGCGTGTGTACACACGAGCAAGTAAATTCCTCCATGCACTGTAGCAGAAACAATTGGCCAATGGGAGAATATATGTCCGCAACTTTTACTTTCCTGTAAGCCCTTTATCTATCCACACCTTCAAATAATACGTCACTGTTTTCACACCTAAATTCGGTTTTAGTTAATCTTGTTGCATTACGCTAGTGGTAACGTGATCTGCGTGTTAGTATCGACGTTTCTCATGATGCATATTTTCCCGTTTATAGTTGAATATTTAATTAATTATTATATGCACCTAATTTTATAATTAAAAACAACATAGAGTTATAATTTCGTTCTCGTTGCTTCGTGACTGTGCTGGCGTAAGAGACGCATTAGCAACGTTGTTTACTATGTCACGTTATGTGTTTACGAATTAAATTATGTTTATTTGATTAATATTTATGTCATGCTCTTCTAAATTAGAAGCGACTTAGGTTCAAAATTAGAAGTGACTTAGGTTCATACGTAGACCATTCTTAAATAAATATTAACTTGATTAAGATTAATCTGCAACTAGCTTTCTAAATTAATTAAAAGCAATATAGGAATGTCACGTGGCCTTTTGTAAATGAATATTAAATTGATTAATATCAACTTAAGTATGTTTTGATTATAATTTGTTTAGCTTCAACACGATCATATAAAACAAGTTTAGATGCTCTTTCGTATTCTTTTCTTTTGGCAAGGAAAAAGTTTAACTTGATTAAATAATATGAGACATTTTCATAAATAAAATATGACTAGTTTTAACTTGTTTCTAATATTAAAATATAATTTGACTAATCTGAATGAGTAGGTTCCATATGATTTTTTAATTAAAATTAATCAAGCTCGTAGTTGTTTCCTTTATAATATAAAAACTATCGATAGTATTATTGTTTCGTTCAAATAAAATATTAATCTATATGCAATTAGTTTTCCAATTAAGAGCAACATAGTTTTCCATCTCGATCCTTTATAAATATAATCAGTTTATCTTGGTTTTCTAATTTAAAATACAAATTGACTTAATATGATATTTTTTTAGAATATTATATACATACTTTATATAATTAAAATAAATGAACCATATAGTTTTCTTTTTCTCATATAAAGTGAATCCTACGGTAGTAGTTTCTCTTTCACCGTAGCTTCGATTAGCGTGCTTTTCGCGCCTATGTGTTCGTAGCAACGTGTAGAATCTCTTTAAAACCTTTTCACTTGTTATTTCATATGTTTGGTGTACTGTTCTAATTTAGATCTATTGTTTGCTCCGTGTATGATTGTATGGACGCTTGTGTGGTGCTTTATGATCTTGTCTAGTCGGTGAGCTTTACGTGGTGATCAAGAAGCAGTTCATCAAGGTTTGGACTTGAAGAAGGATCTAAGTTAAGGCAAGTATAGCATGAGATCATCATTGTTTCCTATTCACCTTTAATACACTTAATTCATGTGCATGTGTCTACCTTGTTACCACTAAGGATATCCTACCTTTTGTATCTTGTACCTTGATACTCATGGGACATTGCATTGTGTAGTATTATGCTAGTGCTCAAGATAAATAACCATGATCTGTAACTTGACTAATGTTATATGCAATAAACATTTAAAAGATGCTTTATAGAAACATGGCTCAAGAGAGCTAGAGCATATTTGGTTGTTTTTATGGTGCTCTAGTTTCTCTCCTTAAGGACTTATCTGTAAGCGAACATCCAGGACTTATAGTACAACTGTGAGGGCTATATGGCTCTGGCTTTAGTCAAGTATGAGGACCTTTTCTAGCTTGTTAGTGGTAACCTTTATGGCGTAAGAATGGCTTGACGAATCGGGTATAGTGCGGCCTCTGTCCTCATGTGTATAGGCTACGCGTCATTGTGCCATTTGGAAGGGGGACTCTAGATCTGTTTGCCAAGTGAATCTAATGGCCCTAACTTGTTAGACGAACCTTTGAAAGACTTCATAGTGAACCCTGCCGACCTTCCTTGGAAGTGGGTCAAGAGATTAGCTACCTCGGGCGAAAGGATAAATCACGACTCACAGTGAAAGTGTACAACCTCTGCAGAGTGTAAAACTGGTATATCAGCCGTGATCACGGTCACGAGTGGCCTTGGACCCTTACAGAATAAATGATGACACTGATGATAATGATAATACTGATGATATTGATGCTCACTAATGATTATTGTTTCTTGCTATACATTATTCTCGTTTACATGATCATGAGGTTATTTGGGCTTATGTTAAACTTGTTGCTACTCAATTGCTAAAAGATGACTCACTAAAAGCTAATTGCAGTAAACCAGTGTCAACCTTTTGAGCTTCATGAACCCCATGATATATTTGCTGAGTTCGACATGGACTCACTCTTGCTATTTTCCACACCGCAGGATAGTGTCTGGAGTTTTTAGGCTTGTGATCAACCAGTTAGTTTGTTCCTGGAGTGAAGTCTACACCCGGTGTTCGAAGTTGCCTTCCGCTGTGTTGCTCTCTAAGGTATATTTTATACTATTGTGTTATGTTTATTAAGCATTTGTCTCTTGATATTACACTTATCTGCGGCTATATGTGAGATTTGACTTCTTTATTTCACATATGGTATATGTCTGGTTTTGTCCTTAAAACCGGGTGTGACAATACTTCAGGATATGAATTTCAAAATCAACAAATCTATAAGCACATGATTTAAGTTCTTCGAGAGAGAGAAACTTTAAATGTTCTAATTTCTATCCATTCTTACATGTCTTAGCTTCAATGCTTGACATTTAGCAGCTTCATGCTTGCTCGATCCTTCTAGGAGTATAATATATGCAAGTCACATATCTTGATTTATAGAGCCATCTAAAAATTTTGACTCAATTTCTACTTGATATTGAGTAATTCTGGATGATATTAGATACTTTTAGTACTTCAATGCTCTTGATCTTCTATTTCAAGAAATATTTCTTCTAGAATTAGACAAATTCGTCTTTATCATCTCATCCTCTATGACTTTTAACACAAAGCTTCAAGCCAATTGTTTTTGTTTATAGAGTAGCATTTATATCTCATATGGTAATATAAGCTTGAAAATTCAATTTCCAAAATTTCTAACATAATGCAATCATCATAATATAGGATGTCTTCTAGAATTTCTCATTCAGTGAGTCTCATAATACCTTTGAGATTTATTATAGCCACATACTCATTCTTGAGAGTAATGTCTGAGTCTACTCCACTTCAGTGGTAGTAGAATATTCTACTATGATATAACAATGACCATGCTATATTCTATCATGCAGGGCAGGTCTAGGATATTTCCTCTCATTCAGGGCAGGTCTAGGATATTCCTTCTTCATGAAGGTATGCATGGAATCATCATGTGCGTATAGGTTTACTGCGTGTAAACAAGTAGCAAGGTACAAAAAGATAGTGGATGGTTATAAAAAAATCCTTAGAAGCATCTTAGCATTTTTCAAGATTATGGTATATGCAAATTTTTAGAATTAATGCCAGTCATTTGTTCATCCCAAAAAAATAATTATGCTAGGAAAAACAAATATGAGCATCTCAAGAGTGATAAGTCTAAGGTCTGCAGGATTTAGAGTGCTCATAAACATTATACCATGTTTTCCGTGTAACTATTCAAGATTATTCTTACAATTACATGGTGTATAATTCATGATGTGTGATATATAAATAAATGCATTTAAAATAGCATCTAAGAATATCACATGGCATATATACATCAACAACAAATAAAAAGATACTCTAAAATGTATAAATAGAAGTGTTTTATGCCTACATAATTTTCTGCAGGAAATTTCTTGATTTAATTTAATAAATCAAATCCATGAGCCACGGCATGACAGCGGTGTATTACATGGATATGATCATGGGTGGAAGTGACAGCTTAGGCGCATGGCTACGAGCCTCCAATTTGATTCTGTCGACGACAGCATGCTACAGATGGCGGAGGAGCAACTGCGGGTTGCGTTGGGGCTCTCGCTGTAACGGCAGCGATCGATGGGACCCCAAACCAGTCTTGCGATTACTGAGCTAGTGAGCATGCAAGCTCATGGTTAAGCATACATGCACGCGTACTTCATGTACGGTCGATATCAAGGCTGGTTATATCATATTGACGGCGCATGCCTACAGGGTGCAATTCAACCACATCCGGTAGATGTTGCATGATTTTCAAACTGGTCATGTTGACAAAACTTCATGTTTCGCTAATAACACATTTGGAAAACTCGCCGACTTCAGACGACGATAACTAACAGCCAGCAGTACTAGATGCTATGCACATGTGCCGAATACGATGCTACGGGCATGTGTATTTGTACATACATATGCATGTGCTGAGATTATGTGGCACTGTAGCAAGTTTTCAATCCGTCATGTTTAACTAACCCGACGGCCGGCAGCGGCGCATGCATGGATGAGCCGTGTTGAGCGCGCGACGTCTGCGTCGTGTCCCTCCTGCTGGCGCCGTGGGGTAGGTGTGGCTGCCTCCTGCCGCGTATCCGATCGGGTGTAAACAGAACACGGCCATACGGGGCTGGCACTCGGCCGGATATGCATGCACCGCAAAATATACGCACAGCGCACAGCAAAGTACTGTACTCTCAAAACCTTCGGATTTATCTTTCCGACACGTACGTGGGACCTGCCGAGAAAGAGTCCCATTGCCCATGGAGAAACGTACGTACACCGGATAATACCTTGCATGTTTGTTTACAGGATAACTCACGTAACGTACTGCGTGTACGTGGGCATGTATATGAAAGATTACTACTATTACATCCATGTATGAGTATGGGCGTATGGCGTTCAGGTCTTCTCGATTAAAGAACAGATTGATCCATTAGCGCCTAGCAGATCATAGTTCCTCATGCTTCTTGCATGTTTGTATATGTACTGCACGTACAGATTCTATATGGCATTGGAAAGCATAGACTAGCTCGAAGGCTAGCACAATTAGGCAATCTGCAAGATCTTTTTCATACCTTTTTTAAAGGATGTCAATTTGATCTGCCTTACATGCCGCGTAAAAAGTTAGTAGATACATACCACTTAGGGCGTTTGGCACTGTCATAGATCTGGCTGCTTGATGACGACGATACAGTGTAGATTAGTAGTAGGTAGAGGTAACAAATCCATTCCGCTAACAACATCGGGGATGTCGACGTCGTCAAAGTAGTCGCGGCTGGATGTCGACAGTACAAGCGTCGGCATCGAAGATCGGCTATGGCTTTAACAGCGATGTCAACGAAGAGTTTGTCGTGCTGATAATGTGTTATAAAACATGTTGCCAGCGGTTAGGACCTTCCCCTCTCCGTCTCTCATGGTCAACACAATAGACGAAAGTAGAAGAACAAATAGACACAAGATAGGGAGACTATTCTTTTTTTCATCTGAATATTAGTGATTACAACATATAGCTTTCACGTATATATAGTCGTGTCAAGACCTAAGAGTTTGGTGAAAGCCCACATACAAACGAACTAGGATTAGGATTCCTCCTTCTCATTTTCTTCGAAGATAGAGTCCGTATGTTTTACAACACTGAGAATATATTGCGTCCTGCGGATTCAGAGTGGAAGTAGCTGAAGCTGGGGGATTTTGAGCAGAATAAGCTTAAGCGAAGAAGGAACAGGAGATGTCGCTGGCGACAGGATCTGTTTGGAGTGATGTAAGGTGTTGGATCGGTGATCGGGCGGCTGGCAATTAACGATGACGTGGCCGCGTGAGGAGACAGATTTTGTTGTACACAAATAAGGGTAATGGTAGATCTGGTGTTATACTCAACTAATCCTCAAACCAACTTAACAGATTGAAGTACTCTAAGTAAGGAACGAGCTCACCAAGTTTGGTGTCAATCCAACCACGTTTGAGACTCCAATCACCGGCTTGAAGGTGACTGGTTCAAAGCCACCAAATCTGGACAGATTTCCCTTCTTCTTCTTCCTCTCTTCTCATGTTGTGGTGTGTGTGTTCTGCTCTCCCTTCTCTCAGAAGTAACAGCTCTCTCTCATCAGAATGGAGGCTAGGGTTTTCTCTCTTTTATGCTTCCCAAGAAGCAGTCTCAACCATTGATTCAGAACCAAATCAACGGTGCACAAGCACTGAGGTGTGGGCTGTTTTTGCTAGGCTCAATTGCACCCTTCATGTGAAGGAACAGCCCAACAAACTCCCCATCCTGACATCATGGAGGGTCTCACTGCCTTCCAACAGTCATGCCAGTGAGCCGGCAACAAACCTCGAGCTTTCCTCTTATCATAACCTTAGTCAACATATCTGCCCCGTTGTCATCGGTGTGGACTTTCTCAAGCTACATTTGCTTAGAATTCAACACATCTCGAATCCAATGATACCAAACATCAATATGTTTTGACCTTGAGTGAAAACATGCATTCTTACTCAAGTGAATAGCACTTTGGTTGTCACAAAATAGCACATACTTGCCTTAATCAAACCCAAGTTGTCTAACAAACTTTTTCAACCATAGTAGCTCTTTGCTTGCCTCTGTCGCTACAATGAATTCAGCTTCAGTTGTGGACAATGCGACACATTTCTACAACTTGCTTTGCCATGACACAGCTCCCCCTGCATAGGTGATCAAATACCCTGAAGTAGATTTTCTGCTGTCAACATCCCCGACCCAATCTACATCTGTGTATGCAACCAACACAGGATCACTTTTCCCAAAACAAAGTTTTAGATTAGTGCTGCCCCGGAGGTACCTCAAAATCAACTTCACAGCTTCCCAATGTGGTCTTCTTGGATTGGACATAAATCTGCTCACAGTACTAACCGCATGAGCAATGTTAGGTCTTGTACACACCATAGCATACATGAGACTTCCAACTGCTGAGGCATAAGGAACATTCCGCAATTTCTTCTTCTTTTCATCAGTAGTAGGGCATTGCTTGGTGCTTAACTTGAAATGAGCTGCAAGAGGACGGCTCACAGCTTTTGCATTGTCCATCCTAAATTTACAAAGTACTTTCTCAATATACTTCTCTTGAGACAAGTACAACTTGTTGGAACTTCTATCTCTCTCAATTCTCATCTCGAGAATTTGCTTTGCTGGCCCCAAGTCCTTCATGGAAAAGGACTTGCTTAAGCTTTTCTTCGACTCTGCAATTCTAGAGACATTTTTGCCAACAATCAACATATCGTCAACATAGAGCAACAAGATGATAAAATCATCACCTGAGAACCTCTTAATGAACACGCAATGGTCTAAGCTACTCCTTTTCTAGCTTTGCACCCCCATAATTGAATCAAACTTCAAGTACCATTGTCTTGGTGCTTGTTTCAGGCCATAGAGACTCTTAAACCTGCACACAGAGTCTTCTTTGTCTTTCACAAGAAACCCCTCAGGCTGTTCCATGTCGATCTCTTCCTCCAAATCACCATGGAGAAAGGTTGTCTTCACATCCATTTGTTCAACCTCCAAGTTGAGACTAGCTCCCAAGCCAAGGATCACTCTGATTAATGTCATCTTCACCACCGGAGAAAAGATCTCATCAAAGTCAACACCTTTTCTTTGGCCAAATCCTTTCACAACAAGCCTGACCTTGAACCTTTGATGTGGTGTGTGTGCTCTTCTTGCTTGATTCTGTAGACCCACTTGTTTTTCAAAGCTTTCTTGCCCTTGGGCAACTTCACCAACTCATATGTATGATTCTTATGCAAGGAATCCATCTCTTTTGCATAGCTTTCATCCACCCCTTCTTGTACTGATCTTCCATTGCATCTGCAAAACACTTCTGTTCTGCACCATCAGATAGTAACACCATGTACTAATCTGAGGGATACCTAGTGGAAGGAACTCGATCTCTACTGGATCTTCTGAGTGGAATTATTGGTGGATCTTCTAGTACTAGTGGCTGCTGATCCGGATCATCAATTTCAGCATCAAACTCATGCTGTTGGGGAGCATTCTCATCACCTGTACCATGCACAACATCATGTGTATCATCTGCAACATCTCCTTAGGCTTATTGTGGAGCTAGAACTGCAGGAACTGGGTCTAAATCAACCAATGGCTCTTGTTGAGGAACCTACACCTTTGCCTTCATAATATCCCCAATTGTTTGATCTTCAAAAAATACAACATCACAGCTTCTCAGAACCTTCTTTGCAATTGGATCAAAGAGCTTATACTCGAACTCATCTAATCCATAGCCAAGGAAGATACACTGTCGTATCTTGGCATCAATCTTTAGCCTTTCATCTTGAGGAATATGAACAAAAAGGCCTTGCACCCAAACACTTTTAGGTGGTCATAAGAGACTTCCTTGTTATACCAAATCCTGTTAGGAACATCTCCCTGCAAAGGATAACATGGTGAGATTAATAAGATAAATTGAAGTCATCAAAGCCTCACCCTAGAAGTTCTTAGGTAGCTTTGCATGTGACAACAAACATCTCACTCTCTCCACAATTGTCCTGTTCATCCTCTCAGCAATACCATTCAACTTTGGTGTCTTTGGAGGTGTGAATTGGTGCCTAATCCCTTGCTCTTTGCAATATGCATCAAACGGCCTAATGTACTCTCCTCCATTGTCAGTGCGAATGCACTTGATCTTCTTCTCAGTTTCTCTCTCAACTGAGTCTTGGAATTGCTTGAACACACTTAGCACTTGATCTTTGGACTTCAAGGGAAAAGCCCAAACTTTCCTGGAGAAGTCATCAATGAAAGTGACAAAGTACTTAGCACCACCAATTGATCTTACTGACATTTTGCAAACATCAGAATGCACCAAGTCTAGTAACTCTAGCTTCTTGTGAGGAGGTAGACCCTTGAAAGCAACCCTATGCTGCTTCCTAGCTAGGCAATATGTACACTTTTTGAAATGCACACTTTTCATCCCTTTTAGGAGATTTTTCTTCACTAGCACTGTCATCCCCTTCTCACTCATGTGCCCAAGTCTCTTGTGCCATAAAACACAAGGATCTTCTTTCTCTAATGCATTGACAAAAACACTAGAGAGGTTAGCAATAACATGGTACAAAACTAAAACTTGGTTACCTTTTGCAACTACCATGTTGCCCTCGGTGAGCTTGTACTTCTCATCTCCAAATTTGCTCGAGTACCCATCTTTACCAAGCAAATCAACTGAAATTATGTTGAGCCAAAGAGCCTCAACATGCCTCACGGACTTGAGGACCAATTTGGTACCATTTGCAGTCTACAAATGCACATCTCCCTTTCCAATGATTGCTGCCTTGTCATTGTTGCCCATCTTCACAACACCAAAACCACTTGTTGTGTAGTTTGTGAAGTACTCTCTATGAGATGTAGCATGTATGGTAGCACCGCTGTCCGGTATCCAAATAATCTCATCACCATTCATATGGTTGATGGCTGCATCATCAAAAACTACAGTGATCCTCTCAATAGTGGAACTAGAACAACCATTATTACCTTCACTTTCATCTACAATGACAATCATAATCCCCTCAACTGCTGAACTAATACGGTTAACATCACTGTCACTATCACTGTCTTATTTCTGTGCTTGCTGCTTCTTTTTACCCTTGTCCTTTTTCCATTTGCGGCATTTCCACTTCTTGTGTCCCGTATTATGGTAGTAGTGGCACTCAATTTCAGCATTTCTACCTCTTGACTTGCTTCTACTTTCAGCTGTACTTTTCTTCAGACCTCGGCTCTTGCTTCTCCCCCGTGACTCTGTGACCAACACCTCAGATTTATAGGAGGAACTGTCCCTTTCAGCTAGCCTTCTGGTTTCCTCATTTATCACTTTGGTCTTGACAAGGTTCCAAGTGACAATACCATTAGGAGCTGAATTGCACAAAGTGACTTTCAAAGTCTCCCAAGTGTCCGGCAATGAGCCAAGTAGCAGCAAGGCTCTAACTTCATCTTCAAATGAGATTCCCATGGAAAAAAGCTGATTAATAATGCCCTAGAATGCATTCACATGATCAGCCATAGGAGCACCCTCTCAGTACCTCAAATTCATCAACTATTTGATCAAGAACATCTTGTTTGCACCTTCCTTTCGGGCATACAACTCTTCTAACTTTTGCCATAATGTATGTGCATGTGTCTCCTCACTGATATGGTTCAAAACATTGTCATCAACCCATTGTCAAATGAACCCATAAGCTTGATGATGAAGAACTCGCCATTCATCATCAGATTTATCATCTGGCTTTGTTTCAGCAAACACTGGCTTCCAATACTCTTTCACATATAGTAAATCCTCCATCTTACCTTTCCAAGCTTGATAATTTGTACCACTCAAGGAGATCATTCTACTGGTATTTGTTTCCATCTTCACCACAAGGCAAATCAGCAAGTAATCAAAGTCAATAAAAGTTGAACACAAACTGAACCAAAGCTCATGATACCACTCTATTGGGATAAAAGGGCAAAAACAATGCAAAGTTAATCCCTCATCTTGTGATGAATCATGAGGAGAACATCTACCACCAGATCAGCAGCGGAAATTAACAATCACATGCACAATAGACACAATGATTTACGTGGAAAACCTCCTCAAGGTGAGGAGTAAAAACCATGGGACCAACCGATCCACTCCAAACTTCCAAGCTTCCACTATAATCAATAATAGGTACAAGGAGTCTTCTCTAGAGCATCTAGAGGATTACACCAGCAGCAACACATTCATCAAGTTACAAACTTGGCATCAGCTACAACCACAACCTTCTAATAAGAGGAATAATAGAAGCCAAATAGAGAAGTCACAAATTCTATCCCCCTCGGTAATCAGTTAATATCTCATAAACTACAGCTCCACCGTGCACGAATTTTGGTAGGCAAGTAGATCCACGAGTCCCCTAACCACTGACTAAATTTCAGCTCAATTGGACATCGTTTGACCACCAAACAAATCATCTACTAAACCTGCTCTGTCCTGAAACTGCAGTGACCTGAACTGACAAAATCCCTCTCAAATTTGGTGCTCTCTTCAACCAACCCTCAAACCAATTTTACAAATTGAAGTACTCTAAGCGCGGAACGAGCTCACCAAGTTTGGTGCCAATCCAACCATGTTTGACCCTCCAATCACCAGCTTGAAGATGACTGGTTCAAAGCCATCAAATCTAGACAAATTTCCCTCTCCTTCTTCTTCCTCTCTTCTCATGTTGTGGTGTGTGTGTTCTGCTCTCCCTTCTCTCAAAAGTAACAGCTCTCTCATGAGAACGGAGGCTAGGGTTTCCTCTCTTTTATGCTTCCCAAGAAGCAATCTCAACCATTGATTCAGAACCAAATCACAGTGCACAAGCACTGGGCTTGTGGGCTTTTTTGCTAGGCTCAATTGCATCCTCCATGTGGATGGATAGCCCAACACTGATTTTATAAGAGAAGTGCATGAATAAAATATCATGCATGTCTGACCTCTTTGTTTTCATTCCCGTCGCGTAGGATCAAGACAAATCTGAATCTAAGTTTGCAAATCCTAATGTATGGCTTAAGCATCATTACTACCATATCACTATAACAGAAATTTAAAGCCAGGTTGCTTGAGCAGTGGCGTGGAGAGAGAGAGAAACGTGCGCGGAAGGGAATGGAGAAAGATCGTTGTTACTTGGGACTTATATTTTATTTGGTTAATAATGTTCGTTAGGGATAAGACCATGATTAACTCTCTGATCAACTTTAGGCAAACTATTAGTTTCATAAAGGTCCCATTGACCGATTGCATTAGTCTTACCTGCATTATATACCTTATGTTGCACAACCTAAAACAGCATAAACATATGCAATGTGTTTAATATTTGGTTGTCTGCATAATCTAGCTATATTTGGCAAAGTCGTATTTGGTTGCTTATAGTATGTTGCACATGGTCAACTCTATGCTCTGCTGAGATCTCATGTTTTAAAATGGATAGAGGTAGGGTAGATAAAGTTGTGTTTAATTACTCTAGTTGCAAGTATAGACATTTGAAGCCTATACTTACTTCCAATTTAACCCTTGACGCCCTTCAATCCACATTCCCACATGCGATTGAATTGATTCACACACCTGTTGTCTTGGAAGAACTCCTTCAATGCAAATCCACGTTCTGATTTCGTGCCACGTGTCGTCATGACATAGAGAACGAAGAACCCCCGTCAGTAGCATCGCTCATATTGCCATGATGCAATCACCTGTGAACTTCTCCCTGCTTTTTTGGATGGAGGCCAGGAACCTAAACGACACATAGGTCCATATTGACTCGGGCTCTGCTGCCCGTTCCTTGTTCTACACATCTTGATCAAGTCACGTATGCATCTCGCCACACATACTAGGATCACACGTTGCCTAATCGGAATGACTAGCGCCCGAACGTCCGGTGCGAGGCCCGAGTCCGAACGCCGCTCCCCACACCCTGCACCAGCTATGTTCCGCATGCCCCACCCGCTCGGATTCTGCATCGCTCGAACGACTCGTCCCACCCACGCCACCCGTCCCCAGTATCGAGAAGAGAAGGAGACACCGATGCATGGCAGTAGAAGGCGAGGAGGGAGATACAACACCCGATCTACTTTTGAAACATCCAAATAAAATTTTTACAATATATGTTCGAAAACAGTTGAAACACTTGTAAAAACACCAAGGCATGGCTAGCGGCCGAGCACTGGATGCGGCAGGCGAGCGGATAGGAGCAGGTGAGCGGACAGGAAGAGAACGTAGACAAGCTGATTTTTTTAATTTAGAAACAGAGGAGCGGGAGTCTTGAGGTGGCGTCACGTGGCCCACCAACAGTATATCCGGCCGCTCGGACGCCCGCTTCCTACCATTAGGGTTGCCAAATTTGATTAGACGCCGCTCGGTATTGGCCGGCACTTGGGAACCTGCCGCGGCCTGTATGCAGGCGCCAGGCGGCTTCTCCCGATCTCCGCTCAGCTCGAGACTCGAGTTTCTCCATAAGTGTCAACCATAGATTCTGCAGTTTTCTTGGTCTCCACTCGGCTGATAGGTTCTGCATGCTGACTGCGGTGCTGCCCCTGCCGCCAGCAAGCCCCGTTGTTTTTTTATTATTTTATTTTTATTTTTGATGAGGGGGGCCAGCCCCGTTGTTGTCTGTTGGTGCGGCGACTGGCGACCCGATGAGGCTGGGCTGCTTCCCCCACACGCTGCAGTCTCCCACTCTCCCGTCTCCGGCCTGCATTTGCATCTGGCTGGCCATCTGCCACACCGTGAGCCCCGCACGCCGTGAGGAACGATTCAACCATCGGGCATCGGCTCATCGCACGCACACCGCTCACCGCACGCGACTGCTGTATGCTAGGCGCTAGCCCATCGCACGGAGTCACAGTCCCAGACAGAGACCGTCAATTGTCATGGTTGTTGCCATGCTGTGAATCATCTATTATTTTCTAAAAAAAACTTGCATATATAATTACTTATAAATAATTATTTGTTTTTTAAGGTAATAAATAATTATTTGTTTTTTAAGGTAATAAATAATTATTTGTGTATCATGGAGGTTAGCCAGATCGCCCGTCACTAGATTCGAGATTTGTTCGCCCAACATACATTAATATTGTAGGTCTCTTTTATGCCTATATTTTGAACTATGAACTATATATTGTAATTAAGTAAATTTAAGACTTATGTTATTTAGTTCTTGTTCACCAAATTGGTAAATGGTTTTTATCAAATTGCATATAAAATTTTTTATGCAGTACCCTACGCTAAAATTCTAGATCCAACACTGCATAAGCAACGCCGTAATGGGCAGCAAAACCTCCTCGATAGCAATTCGTTTTTATTATAAGTTCTACCTGCTCTGGTTTTTCATTCTTGCCTCAATTTTTTCTCCGGCAACTTTTGTTGCATCATTGCAGGATATCCTAATCTTTTTCATTGGCGATCAAGATCTCAAAAGGAAAAACATCGAGTCATAGTAGTTGTCCATGCCTTTCTCATGCGGATTAAAATAATTACAGGTTGTGCAAAAGCTAGACACAAGTTATAGTGACCCTTCTCCATTTTTAGTTTAAGGGCAGTCTCAATGCTAAAAATCACGGCTAGTTTTTATGCCAGCGAAATAATAGATACTACACATAGAAACCATATTTTCAATAGATATTTTCTCAATAATATTTTGTCCAAACATATATCTTGTCTCTCCATTATCTATCCATCACATGTTTTCATATATATCTTAGTTCCTGTGTACATATAGTTTGTTATCTAAGAAGCCATCTCTCTCTCTCTCTCAACTCTAATGCTATATCATTTTTTCTTAGTTGACATCCTAATTAAGCAATATAGAAAGTATCTAGTCTCTGGGTTGATCTTCGTGCTTTTTTTCTGTCCCTCTCTGCCTCCCCCTATCTATCTAGGACGTGGAGTATATATATATTGGTGCTCGCATGTGTGTGTTTTCCGGCCAGCTACTCCATTTCCTCAGGGAGCCTAAATGCCTGAAAGCTTTAGGCGCGAAGCAAAGTATATACTCCGTGTCTGGGCTATGGCAGGTAGCAACGGCCCTCTGCTGCTCGCATTACGCATCGTCCTCTTCTGCGCCCTCGCCTCTGCGGCCACCACCTTGCTCCCTCTCGTCACAAGACCATGCGCCTACTCCCTGCCAAGAACCATCCTCGCCGCCACCGGCCTCGACCCTCACCTCGTCTCCTGCGCCGACGACGGCTCCAAGTCCAATGCCCACCTGTCGGAAGGCGACGGAGGCAACAAGCCCCGCAGCGGCGGCAGGCCCATAGTCACCGACCTGCTGTCGTGCGGCGAGCCCGACCTCCCATCCCACGCGCTCCCGCCGTTCCGCTGCTGCCCGCCGGCGCCGGCGTCCGACGCTCCCGTCGCCAACTTCACGTTCCCCGACCCAGGCGAGCCGCTCCGGACGCGGCGGCCGGCGCACAAGCCCGGGACGGACAGCGTAGCCCGGTACGCGCGCGCGGTGGCACTGATGAAGGCGCTGCCGGAGTCAGACCCGCGCAGCTTCTACCAGCAGGCTAACGTCCACTGCGCCTACTGCGCCGCCGCGTACCGGCAGGCGGGGACGCCGGAGCTGCCCGTGCAGATCCACTACTCGTGGCTCTTCTTCCCGTTCCACCGCGCCTACCTCTACTTCTTCGAGCGCGTCGCGGCGAGGCTCCTGGGGGACCCCGGCTTCGCCGTGCCGTTCTGGAGCTGGGACGTGCCCGAGGGGATGCGGGTGCCGCCGGAGTTCGCCGACGTCGCGTCCCCGCTCTACGACCCGATGAGGAACCCGGAGCACGCGCCGCCGAGACTCGTGGACCTCGACTTCTCGTACGTGGACAAGAATTGCACCGACGAGCAGCAAATCCAGCTCAACCTCCGCATCATGTATAAACAGATGGTCACCAACGCGCCGCTGCCGGCCCTCTTCCACGGGCAGCCCTACCGCGCCGGCGACCGGGGGATGCCCGGTGCAGGAACGGTGGAGCTGAGCCCGCACAACATAGTCCACCGATGGTCCGGCGACCTCTCGCGGGCCAACCACGAGAACATGGGCGCCTACTACTCCTCCGCCCGCGACCCCATCTTCTACCCGCACCACGCCAACTCGGACCGCCTCTGGGAGGTCTGGCGCGGCGTCGGCGGCGGCCACGCGGACTTCACGGACCCCGACTGGCTCGACTCGTCGTTCCTGTTCTACGACGGGGACGCGCGGCTCGTGCGAGTCACCGTCCGCGACATGCTCGACGTCGGGAGGCTCCGGTACGCTTACGCCGAGGTCGGCCTGCCGTGGCTCAGCGCGCGGCCGCCCATCATCACCCTTGACGGCGACGTGAACCGCGGAAGAGGCGGCCCGACGCACCTGAAGTCCGTCCGCTTCCCGGTGTCGCTTGGATGCCGCGGTGACCGCGGAGGTGAGCCGGCGGCCCGGAAAGCCACGGGGGCAGTGGGAGGAGGTGCTGGTGGTCGAGGGCATCGAGGCCGACGGCGCGGGCTTCGTCAAGTTCGACGTGTACGTGAACGCAGTGGATCACGAGAAGGTCGGCCCCGGCGGTCGGGAGATGGCTGGAAGCTTCGTGTCCCTGAAGCACCCCGGCAAGGTGGTGGTGCAGACCAGCATGAGGGTGGCGCTGAACGAGCTGCTGCAGGACCTGGGCGCCGAGGGAGACGACAGCGTCACGGTGACGTTGGTGCCCGTGGAGGGGAGGGTCAGGATCGGAGGCCTGAGGATAGCGTACATGGCGGAGTGAGGTTACAGTACAACACACACGAGGTGCACGCGTTACGTTGACGGCATCTTAAATCGTTCCGCTGAATAGTCGCAAAAAAAAAAAATCGTTCCGCTGAATAATGATGTCCGGAAAAATAAAAAAAAAAACTGTCAATTTATCACTCACCTGGGCATGATCCCGTCAGTTAATACGGTATATTAAATACCCTCTGAAGGTAAAAAAAAAATGTCACTTTCCCAAAGAAATAATTGAGTAGCAGCTTTGCGAAACCAGCAAAATCAAAGATTTACAGAAACCTTGCGGCCAACAAAATGGGGAAAGTGATCAAAAATAATTGGAACAAACAAAACGTTACAGTTACATACATACTTCCCTCCACAAACACTACAACTGAAATACCAAGTGCATCAGGGCAAGCAACACGAAGTCAGCTTGGAAGTCACTTTTGGATTTCGGAGGCGCCCGGAATTGAATTGCACTTAAAGATGCATCTTACTGGTGCATATTGCACTTAGATGAATCCCATATGCTTATTCACCTTGCAAACAGTATAGCTGGCGGATATTCCCTGAAGCTGAAACAAGATTGAAAAATTGTTAAACAATCACTCAAGCATTCACTCAAATTAAAATGAACATGCATTTGCATAGGGCAAGATTCCAATGGTGTGGAAAGTGAAAAGAGAGGTGGCATTTGGTTCGCGGGGAATGGTGTGGGAAAGGGAAATGAGACGGGCGGACATCATAGTTTGCTGAAAAGGGAAATGAGTACCACATGTTTCCCATCGATAATCCATTCGAAGGTTAGGGTTACGACCGGGATACGAACTATGACCTGGATACAGATCCTTATCAACCTCGGCCCGCAGCATCAACAAGGCAGACTGCGCTGGCGCCGTTGCCTCCACAGTGTGCGTGCTGCTCTTTCACCTCCATCCACGCGAGATGCACCCAGTACACCCCTCCACTGCGCTGTCTTCAAGGAGAGCGCCAGTCCCAGTCTGCCTGCCCAGCCCATGCCCATGCAGCTTGCTGATGCCTTGCGGAGCTCAAGCAGAAGCAGCTCGTGGATGCTCACTGAGCTTGAGTAGAAGCAGCTCACAGACGCCTTGCCAGCCACTGCGAGGAGGATGCCAAGAAACGTGCCGAAGCAACCACCTACCACGCCAACGTGAGCTGCAGCCAGCAGCACAAAGAGCCGCTGGATCTTGGTTCCCCGCGGAGCTGCCCACCCGTGCCAGGGATAAGACAAGACAGGTGGTGCAGGCTTGGTGGGTGCCTGGGTGGATAATGATGTGCCTGGGTGGAAGCAACAAGATGGTTGGCGACGATCTTCTTAGGGAGACGCAATTCTCTCTTCTCCATTTTTATTTCTTTGATTTGACTTAATCCCAAACAAAACCTAGTGCATGCAAACAAGTAAATGGTCTAGAAACTTCTATCCCTATCCCAAACCCACCAAATTATAACCAATTCATATCCCTATCCCAAATCCACACATCATCCAAAAGTTACCCTAGCCCCTATCGTCACTACTAATCACTGGGTTCACTTTACAACTTCTGACGTAGGCAATGAAAGATCATATGACCAGCTAAAGTAAATGACCAATCTCAACACTTGAATCAATGTATTTAGTATTTGAATGTATAGTTCAGAGATGATCAAACAACAGCCAAGGCAAAACCATCTTGAAGAATCTCCCTAGAGTTTCCCTGACCATGTTTCAAAACTCCAGAGCTCAAGATGTTCGGAATCCCGACAAGGTTAAATACATATTTGGGCGGTTGATACTATAGTGTAGTAATGACCACACAATTTGCAAGCAATCAACAACACACGTCGAAAGAAATCTAGCATGAGTCAACTTGAGCTAAGGTTACATGGTGGACTAACTAAAGAAAAACAGCAAAATGGAGACAAAAGCCATGTAGACACCAACCTATCATCACAGTTGTATCAGAACAAGTAACTTACCATATAACCAATCTTTGAATTGAGCATGAAGGGCACATGCCAATTCTTTCTTCCGGTTATCATCGATCTCCAGTTCCCGGATATTCTTTTGAATATCTTCCAGAGAAGCAAGCTGAAAATGTAAAATAGGTTAAATTCTGAAAGATGAGCAAGTACTTTATTCTGCATAACATGCTCAATAATAGGCTACTAAAAGGTACTGGACAATAAAATAAAGATAACTAATCAAACTGCTGGCAACAAACATTGGGGCCATCAAATCCAATGATCCAACAATGCACCTTATAACCTGATAGGTCACACATGCTAGGAATAATATATAAGCATAATGCTACTTAAATTAGAGTAATGATTACGAAAATAAAACTAAACAAGTGGAATATTTTTTTATCAAAATCCATGTACTAAAATAAACTTAAACTAAATAACTACTCCCTCCATCCCAAATTATAAGACGTTTGACTTTTTTGACACCAAGTTTGACCACTCGTCTTATTCAAAAATTTGTGCAAAATATCAATTCTTTTATCGTGGCTTGGTATATTAATAAAAGTTCCTCCAGAATGACTTAAATTTGACTATGTTTGCACAAATTTTTTGAATAAGACGAATGGTCAAACTTGGGATAAAAAAAAGTCAAACGTCTTATAATTTGGGATGGAGGGAGTAGCATCTTTCAAGCTATCCTCATCTCAGAACACCATGGAATTTTCATTCTATGAACGTTGTAGATATATAAATAGCATGTGCTTATCTTAATTGAATTCCCCAATCTCGTAGAATTACATCAAGGTAACTGTTCTAATATAATGTTGCGAAAATTCCCCTTCCCAGAAACCACCTCTGGCCTAACAACTATTATTAGAAAGCTATATACAAATGTTTGCTGTCACTTGACATATATACCTTTTTCCTTTGGGATGCCCAATAAACTTCAGGCAAGGTAAATGGATTGTATTTGGTAGGTCCTTCTACTTCAGACCAACTAGGAATCTGCATAGAGAATTAGCTGACTGTCAGTTTTTTTATTTTGCAAGAAAAAATGCACACTAAAGTCATTCAAAATGCATCAGATGTAATTTTTACAGAACCACAACACAACATATTACCACCCCTATGGGTGAGGAAAATATTTGGAAACTAAAACTTTGTCAATTGATTGATCAATCAGTAACAACATATAGTACACTAAAATATGAATCTAGGTTCCTACTCCAGCTGCTATGGACAATAATACTGCAAAAAACTGAGTAACCTTATTGATGCAGATGCATCACAGGCAACATGTTGTCAAAGCAAGAGATCTGTTTGTCATAAAATGCTTAATTTTTTTACTGCATTTGAGATTTTTCAAATCTAGCGCAAGATAACAATAATGTAGGGAACATATAGCTCACATACCAAAAAGTTTGTAAATAGATCAGGATCTAGACAAGTGGCAGACTCAGCCTGGACATCAGAAACCCCAGCAGGATGGGATAATGAATCATGCGGATCAACAACTCCCAGCACAAAAGGTTGGTCCCACTTGTTGACATTAGGATCCACACCAACTTGTGCCAAATGCTCTCCGAGTTGCGGATAATAAGTATTAAATGGGGCAACCTGTTAAAATACAAAATAAAGTACTCAAGCTGTTGAAAATTAAAGTACATGCATTGCCATGTTTCAAAGCAGAGGTTCTTGAAATCAATGTGCATAAATAAAATCACAAACTTAGGTTTGTCATGTTTGGCCAGATGTAAGAGAGACGTCGGCGTCATGACAGACCAGAACCGGAGGCCGAAGAGAACATGTCCACCAGTTCAAGTGACTAGACAGTTTATTTAGGATTTGTTGAGAGTTTCTTGGAATCATAGTAGCTTAGTTTATGATAGTTTTAGTTAGTTAAGATAGTGGAGATGGAGACTATATATGCAGTTTATAATCAAATGAGCTAGGCAATCAAGAAGTTAAACCCAATTTCCTCTCATCCGGAGCCTTCAGTTCATAGACACTGGCACCACGGCGCCCAACTTCAAGCGCTCGGTTACTCATCCCCTCCATACGTAAAGCCTATGTCCACGCTACAATCCATCCCCAGGGCATGACCAGGTTCAACATATTATTTCTCTATATCTGAACCCTGCTGTTTTTTACCTTCCAACTGTCCACGATGTTTTTATCCTTTATACCAAGGTGAATATTGATACATTATGGATTACCATATACTTATACACATCTGATGAGGGAAAAAGGCACAGATGGAAGAGCAAAACTCACTTGTAATTTATGGTTGTCCCCCACAATAAGTGGTTGGTGATTTACTCCCAAATAGAAGATACATTCACGACAATTGGCAATACAAATTCGTTTTGAAGCTGCAATAATTTGTACACGTTCACAATGCTCCACTTTAACAACCTGATAACATATAACATTTTTTGGCTCAACACAAGATAAGGTGACAGAGACTTAAATCTAGAAGGTGAAAACTATAGAATAGAATTCTTATTGAAAAGGTGTGCGTTGGAATATAAAGTCATCCTGGAATCCCATAGTCTTACGTAGTAAAATTATATGAAACATACCTTACCAATAGCACCAAGAATAATGGTAGTGTCAGAACATCCGTAGACGGTTGCATACTTAAGTGGGGCTAAAATGTAAATGACAGAATCATGACAGTTCAAAACCTACAAAAACATTATTTCAGTGTCATTTATCACTGCCAGTTGCAGGTTGGAAGTTCCAGTCTTGGTACAACATGGAAATACAAAAGGCATAGGACAAGCATCTTCAGTCTGTCTTCAGTTTCTGTTGTCCACAAAAAAAAAAAAAACACACACATACCTTTATCGAATGCCCTTTCAGATCCGATGCTTGTTTGACAACTGAAGTTTTAGAGCAACCCTCCACAAATGATGCATTTCGGTAGTATCCAGGATAGTTTGGTGCAGAAGTGCCAGTTGGTGAGCTGCTATGGATTCTTGTACTCGTGACAGCATCAGACATTGTGACATCAGGATCAAACGCATTATGTTGGCTGTTTTCTTTTGCCGCAGACTTCTCTGCCATAAATTCTAATGCTGAAGCTACATGCTGCAAGATCCAATCATGTACCAGAGCAGCAGGTACAGGAGCAGCAGGCATGTCTGGATCTGAATTCGCAAAAAAGGTAGCTGCTTCACTTAAAGGAGTTCCTTCAGAGAGCTGCAACAAAAATCCAAGGTGCTCAAAAGTCTCCATTGTCAATACCTGCATATAAAGCAATACTTAGTGCTGTAAATCTCATGGTATTTTTCTTCAAAGAAGAAACATTACAGCAGAATTGTGGATGTGTTCTGCAATAGTAATTAATCAATCATCTACTCACCAAAATCTTTGTTAAGTATTTCATATATTTTTAGAATATTAGCAATGTATATTTTGCAATCTGTCAACAAAATTTCTAGGAAATATATAAATTTATTAATTATTACATTCTTCAGGTACCAAGATGTGGTCATGTGAGGTCACATCATGATCAACAGCCTACAGGAGTATCGTACCCGGTTCATCCTTATTCATCAAGATCACAAAAAAGAGATCCTTGCTATCTCATTATATCATTTTTACCTCACTAGTAGCAATCACTACCAAGCTGGAGATAGTTTCCACCGTTCTTACCTCACTCATAAGCATAAAGGACAAAAATTTGCAAAGTAGAATATTTGGGTAGTTCACAATGCATATCAATCGAATTGCCTGAAAAAATGTGAAAACAAAGCTATATGGTATTCATAACAATGATCTACAACAGAAACAGTTGACTGTTTTCTGGTGCTGTAGTGTCATGTTTGATATCCAAAATGACGATCAAGGGCTTCAGTTTTGAATACTTTCAGGTGTGACGATGACAGCCTAGCATTGTTCTCTACAAACTGCACACACCTTTGCCTCCATTGATGTTAATCAACTTAAATAACTATATCGACTTAGAGAAACAAACATGTATACAAGAATACGCAAAGCCCAAAACTAACCATAGAATCATCTCCCTCTCCATCAACGGAATCTGCTAAAAGTGTTAGAATGTTGGCCATATGCTTTTGTAAATATGATAGTTGATGAGATTCTTCATCTGCTTGTGAAGGCATAAAACGGCGACTATTGCTGCGTACAAACTGCAAAATGACATAAACATGACAAATAAGAAGTAAAAGTTATGTGTCTCCAACTCTCCATGCTGGCAACAGAATAGATGTTGCAACTTGCAAGAATGGCAATAACAAAAAAATAATAATAATAAGGGTGTGGCAGTGATCATGAAAAAAGAGGACAGTGCAACACTGTCATGTTTGCATAGCTCACATATCATGAAAGTCCTTTGGTATTTGTATCGGAGAAACCAGTAGTACAGGATAGCATTTGGAAGGAAAATATAAACTATATGCGGTATAGCCTTTCTGAAAACAGACATGATTACATAATAGATACTAGAATCAGTTAGAAATAGAAAAATGATGCGTCAATGGTGTCAGGCAACCATATTTTTGCAGTGTAGTATTTTGCATTACTCAAGCCTTGTAAACGAGCTTCTGAATTAGTCAGTAAATAAAATCAGACTTGTTATAGGCTTAAGGCAGTGGAACAAAAATGTTGGTTGTAGATTGTAAACAAGGTGCATGAATTTCTTAATTTTACAGCTTTCTGGGAGGCTAATGCAATAAGCATCAATTTTTGTGGCATATCTGACCTTACAGTCTTACAGCATTTTTAGAAACAAAATAATAAAATAGCCATAAAGTTGCAATGAAGAAAGAACACGTTTTGATATGCAACAGTTACAATTAGCATGCAACATTGGGAATCACATATTGAGAAAAAAATCGATATTTTACAAGTTCTTCCCCATGTGTCAATAAAAAGCACTTGAATAATCAAAATTTTAACTGTTAATCAAATCATCAAATGCCCCATTTCCTACAAACCCTAGCAGGCATAGACTTTCATAGTCGGTAAAATGTGCCAAAGTTACCGTAAGAATATTCACCAAAATGTATCTTCTTATACATTCCTATAACCAAAATAATTGACAAGAATTTCATCAAAAACAATGGTAAAAAGCCTTCTCATGTTCTCATAATGAAGCAATCACCTGACACCTTTATTGATTGCTTGAAATGTGCTTCAAACTGAAACCAGACATTAAGCATGCATTTCCTGACACTATAGATTTTTGGCCATTTCAGGAATATATCACAATATTATTATTATTTCTTATTCTTATATATATGTTATATCCGAGATCCATAATATGTATATGTTGGAAGAAGCATACAATTTCGCACCGAAATCAATTTTTTTTAGAAACCACCAAAATCAATCTTAAGGAATCAGTCTGTCGCCCTCCAATCTTAGCACATATACTAAACACAAGTCCGTAATAGACGCGGGGCCACAGGCCATTCTACAGGGGCTATCGTACTAGCACCCGGGAGGAACGAGGATGCGATCGGGGCGTGACCTGGATCGGCGATAGCGCGGAGAGGTATCCATCGAAGGCGGAGGTGGACGGCCAAACATCCGCAACGGCGGGCGAGTCCTTGTGCGCGCGCGGCACGAGGCGCTTGTAGGACTGGATGTAGAGGAAAAGAAGCAGGTCGCGGAGGTCGGCATTCCCCGCGCCGTCCTCGCCGAGCTCCGGATCCTCCGCGGGTAGCACCGCAGCGAGCGTCCCGAGCGCCAGCGCCGCCTGCTCGGCAGGGATCTGCAGCGCCTCAGCGAGCGCTGCGGCGCCCACCCGCGGTCCCCCCGGCGCGAGCCTCTCCTTCAGCTGGGATAGGGTTTGCGTCAGCGTGCCCTCCGGGAAGACCAGCTTGGGGATCGGCAGGAGCCCGTACTCAAATGGCTCCCGCCGCGGCCGGAGCGCTGGGGCCGGGGCGGAGGAGACTCCGCCGGCGGCAGCAGCGGCGGCGGACGCCGATGGGGACGAGTCCAGGGGATCGTCGGCCATGGAGGGTAACTGACTGACTGGCCCAGAGAGGGAGGCAGAGACAAACAGAGATCTGAGACTGAGAATAGCTCTCGCTTTCCCTGTTTCCGCTAGTTTTAGCCCTTTTGGGTAAAATTAAAATTTAAAAAATAGTTTGGACACTGTAGCAACACGTTACTGTTCGCCAAATCGGGCCAGACCAGGTTCGCTATGCTGTATCTCGGGTACTGTTCATCGATTACCGTAGCATCACGAAATATTGTGCAACCAGAAATTTAGTACAAAACCATAAATCCAAAGAGAGATAGCCCAGCTTAAATACCAGGGCCAGGACGCGTAATAACCTTCGGTTAACCGTTTTGAGCGAAGCAAGAACGAAAGCTTAAACGGGTTGCTACACAGGTGAAACCACTCCTTGGTAGAGTGGACCTGGGCCATGTATACCGGGACTGGATGTTACAACCGAGCAAACAAGGAGTTTGAAAAATAATTTTTTTTTTGTGAATTGTTTGAAAAATGAATCAAGAGGACTACAAACAGCGAGTTAGCATTAATTTGGGAAGGTGGATGGAGTTGAGAGACAAATACCTTTTTTTATTGTCATGTTGCCATATTTGTATAA
This sequence comes from Saccharum spontaneum, assembly GCA_022457205.1. Classification (NCBI taxonomy): domain Eukaryota; kingdom Viridiplantae; phylum Streptophyta; class Magnoliopsida; order Poales; family Poaceae; genus Saccharum; species Saccharum spontaneum. The sequence goes on from CM039616.1 coordinate 47,517,099, forward strand.
AGAGATTTGACTATGAATTTGGATTGCAACCCCCTAGAGATGAAGACAATTTTATCTGGAATGTGGTTTCAACACAGGCTAGCATATGCGTTCTCTAGTTTGCATGAGAGTAAGTGCAATTTTATGGTCTATTTGGTTTTGTAAAAATGATGTGATTTTTACAAAAACAAAATATACTCTTACCTGCAGGTTATTTTCATGGCAATTTATTGGACTCATTTCTAGAACATTCTGCAAAAAGGAGAGCAACACATCACTTTTGTGAAGTGGGTTTGTCGCACATTGGAGACTTAGCTATGGAGATCTTTAGTAAGCATGGATGGTCGTTTTTTAAAAGGATGAGTGCGTAGTTAGACACTATCTCACTTGATTTAGCTTTTGTGTGCTTATAGGTAGTGTGCTCATGCGTTGCTACGGGATAACTAACATTTTGTATTTAAAACAAATAGATCGCACGATAAGATAACAAGACTATAAAAATTAATCACCAACGTTAAAGTGACATTTAATCAAAAAACAAAGTTTGTGAAATTAGCAAAGTCATAATAATATAACACATGTTCAATTTTCATTATGTCATCCCACAAGTATGTATACAACATCTCCGTGTAGAGTCTGATAAACCATTTAAAAATGCCTAAGAACATCAACAAATATGACGTTAGTGAGATATTATTTGTGCAATATAAATTGAATGAAAAAATGCATTGTATGTGTTAGTAATGTTCTATTACCTCGTCTATGGCGTTAGAACCTCCTTAAATACAATATTCTTCGTGAAAGTTAAGGAGCTATCGAATTTCAACAAGCGCACACGGAGAATATATCTGGATGAGGCAAATTTGCAATTGGTAGTTTAGGGATCGGGCAACTTTCCATCAACATTTAAACACACTATATAGTTTTCGCTGGATGTGTTAATTAAAAAGGGGCGGTGCATATTGTGAGAAGCAAGTTTGCAATAGAACTCATCAGTGTTGGAATGGAAGTTTAAACACATTGTGTTTTGGATAGTAAAAGTGAATCTTGTAGCCTAGGGTGTTGAATGATGACGGCAGCCGCACGCGTGGAGCGGCCATTGCCGGTCGATAGAAGTGCATGTCTCGCGGTGCTGTCGATGAAGAATCGAAGTTAACCATCAAATATGAGCTGGTCAACAAATTTCATCCGCAAAAATAATGTCGAATATGGATTGGACTGCTAAAATAAAGAAAGCAGAGTGTAACAGTCAATTATGTAATTAGACAAATGAAAAAATGGCATAATTGAAACTATAACCAGAGAAGCTATTTTTATTATTTTTTCTTCATTCAGCACCTTCATCTCTTGGAATGTTTGGCCGGTCTACTAAGAGTTAAAGTAGTACAGCAATGTCACTGGAACTGCGAATGAAAATATCATCATGATTGCTCTAGTTAATTAGGAATAAAGCATCGCTATCATCTACAAGAAAATCGACAGAGAATGAATTCCAGAGAGGACAAATCCACGAGTGATTAGCAAAAGCTGAATGGCAGAGCCATTGAACTTACCTGCTCTTCCATGTCAGCAAGGAGAAAACTGATGATTTTAGTGTAAACCTGTCAAATGGCAGCCATGATAAGTTCACAGCAAAATAAAAGGGGACATATTGTACTGCAGGAGAAATAAGATTACATGCACTGAAGCACATGTGCTGTGACTCCTGTGAGAGTAGTGCCAGGACATGTGTCTGTGACGTCTTAAAATATCAGGACAATGGAAGAATATAAATAATGTCTGAATTGGATGATTAACATACAACAGTTAGAAGTTGGAATCATCTCTATTATCAACTGAGAATATTTTAAATCAACATGAACTGAACTTCTTAGTCATAGCTATTGCCATGCTTGATTGGATCATAAGTCAGGTCTAGCAAAATGATTACATAGAAACACAACTCA
>CM039616.1:47519123-47608625 GCA_022457205.1 Saccharum spontaneum
CAACATGTTCAAAGATATCGGTCCAAAAAGTCAGTGAAAACAGGTTTCCATGATCCTTTAAAATGTCAAAAAGTACTCCTACAGCACCTTTCTTGATAGTCAGTCTTGGATCAGTTGTCAATTTAGCTAAACCTGAAATGCACAAAAAAAAAACATTGATAAAACAATGGTCAGTGCTTCAGATTATCATCCAACAATTTGCATGAAGTAAACTAAATATAATATTTTGAAGGGAGGAAAAATGCCATACCTGCAAGGAGAGGCACCCAGAGGGAAATATGACCATCTTTTTGCACAGTGGCATTTCCACCACACACCATGGCTGAATTCCTGGGTTGTTCAAAAGCCCTATCTTGACAAGCAAATCCTTCCTCAGCAAGTTTAACAGCACAGAATCGCAGAAAGGCAATAGCATTGAGATTGGCATCGCTGTTAAACTGACTACTTGTAAATGCAATAAGACAAGTAACACAATCAGTAAATGTTGTTGTCTCTGTTTCAGTTATGTGATGAAAATAATCTCGAACAATTTTTTCCACCGTCTCAAATGCCAATAGGACAGTACTTCTTGTATCATCAGCTGCGGCAGAAGTAAAAACCTGCAAGTTGATGAAAAGTTACAGGGCAGGACGCAATAGTCACTACCTCACAGTTAAGATTGAACAAAAACCTCAACAAACTAAATATAGAAATCATACATACCATAAAAACACCCTTCCACCCAGACTTTATGTTATTAACCCGACTCAGAACCATCTGTGAGACGCACCTAACAATCAGCTCTCGTACTTCTGGAGCTTGCTCCTCTGCATAACAATCACAAAAGGTCTAAGGAACTCATTTTGAAAGTTATAGTTTGCCAATTCCTCCCTTTCTAGAAACTTCATAGCCAGCTGCCTCAGAGAGTCCATCACAAATATAGCGACAGAAGATTTTCCAACAACCCAACAGACACAAAAAAGTCTGACAAGACTTTCCAAATACGTGACCACACCAGACGTATGCGATTCATATTGTAATGCCTGCACAAACGAAGTTAGAAATGAGAATAGTAAAAAAACATCAAGTTGTTGCTGCTGTTGCCACTAGTAAATACCAGATTTTTTTAATTAAACTTTAGGAATTTTCTTACGCAATCTCTACTATTTTAGTAAGGCAGAAGATACGAGGATCTGTTGGAGACTGCAGCTCAGTCATTGAGACCTTGCAAAGAGCTTTCACAAAAGCAACAATAGCATCACTGTTTAATCTTTGGCTATGGGCAAAGATATGATTTAACTCAACAATGCCAATCTGATCCAATAAATTAATGCTTGATAGGAAATTATTGATCTGTTCAGGAGTGACCAGTGCTGACGCACTGCCATTTGCCACTGTGCTATCGTAAGTACCCCCTCTAACGGCAGCCATCACAGCGGGATTCTGAAGAGCATTAGTTTTCTTAGAAGATAGGACAGAAGTAGACTTCTTAGTTTTTTCTTCTGACTCAATCAGAGGTACTGTCAGAAAGGATGCATCAGTGGGAACCCCTTCTCCAAGCAGATGTAAATGCTCAAACCGTGATAAACAAGTTAATACATGTTCCCAAGCTTCCTGCAAGTAATTGCCATCTTCGATTGCGATAGATATCATAGCCTGTTCAAGGACATAAAGTAAATTTATCACCCCCAATATCCCACAGCTTTGAAACATTCGTATGTGTGAACAAATGTGCTAATAAAGTACAGCATAAAGAAATATTTAAGTGGCTCAACCATGCTGTATCATAAATGTTGGATAGATCCTCAGCGAAACAAAATGAACATTTAATACATGCTGGAGAAAGCATCAGAAAATCAAGAATATCATTTTCCAGACCATTGTGAGTCCCACCATGTCAGATGGTAACTGTCATTGTGTTTTGCATCAAGGTATTATGGGGGAAAGTAAGCCTTTAGGTACCTTGCTTAAAAAATAGATCACCCAGCAACAAATTATCAAAACTCGATAAACAAAATATTTTTTGTGTGGCCTCTTACCTTCATAGAATCAATATTTTTTTGCTTCATGTCTGCAGCAGAATGGAGAGATGTGAATTTGGCTATGGATGTTAAGAAAGCATCCCTCTGTGTCTGCATGCACATAACAGAAGTGATGTGCACGGAAAATCTTAATCCCTTCAAACACTGTGATGTAGCAGCCTTATCATCACACTGATCAAGGAGCACACTGAATGCAGCCATCATAGGTGCCCAACAGGACTCCATCATGAATCTTAAAATGGTTGCATCAGCAACAACATAAAACGTGGACCTGTATTACATACAAGCTCAAATTAATAAAATGTCGCCAAGACCATAAGTACTTTCTGATAGAATGATGGAGATCTTACTCTGATTTCCCACGTTTTGCTTTGAATTTTTCCTGTATGTGCTTAATGAGCAAGTCATTTGCTCCTACTGCCTTGTCTTCTGCTGATCTCCAATTGACAAAGTTGATAATATTGTCCAAGCCTAGAAGCCTGCCTACACTATTGGATTGCTTGGTTTGTGCAACTGAAGAATCAGCAGTCATTTTGATTTCATTGTTGACAATCTGGTCATACAGTGTACTCAAATAATCTTCTGGCAAATCCTTCCCATCATCTATTCCTCGATTGTTGCGCATAAAATCTGCCTTAGACATCTGCACAAAAAATTTACATTACCTGTGATGGAGTAAACAAATCTACATTGCTTTATTGACATTCCCATATGATAATAAAATCATAATTAGCATACCTTGTTCTTCACCGTCGGATTATGAGCATCAGTGTTTAGCAAGATCACAGAATAAGCAAGAACATATGCTGTATCTGCACTAGTAAAAGCATTTGGATTGCATTTACAGTAGCATTGAGCAAACTTTTCCATGATCCGGTCAATTTTTTGAGCTTCTCCTGGTAACCTGAAACCTTGCAAGAAGAACCTAATTGCTTGACCAAAGTCCATGCCTTCGAAGTTTAAAGCGTCCACATAAGCATGCATTACTTTGAGGGGAAAGTCATCCCTCTCACCCAAATAGTCGCCTATCATTGTTGCATTTAATCCAGCAGTATTTCTCAAGAAAGAAGCCACATCTTCTGGAGAATTGCCTATTTTCTTGCTCCGAATGAGAAAATCAATACCTTTGGAAGGTTTTTTGTTGAACAAGGTAATTCCTTTCTGCAAACAAAAAAAAAGATCTTATAGTTATCCCAAAGATCGAAGTCTAATTGTGGAGAAACCATAGTTCTAGCAACCATACCTGAAGCTCTATCTTGTAAGCACGCCGTTGCTCAAGTGAGGAAGAGTCAGTTATGTCAGAACTACTAGTGTCAAGCTGCAGTTCATAATCTATTCCGCTCCCTTCTTCTCCATTATGAATATTATGGTTCTCAGCTGAACTTAGAGTTTCAGAACTGCCTGGTGAAAATTCACCAATTCTCAGTTGCTGGTCCATCCATGCACCCATCGACTTAACAACAGTAGCAAGGCACTTGACAGACTCAATCCTAAATGTTTGGTCTTGTGCAACAGTTAATGTTGTTGTAGATCCAGTAGGGACACCTAAAGCAGTCTTTAGAAGTCCATTGATAATCCTGTGAAGACCAGATAGAATTAAAACTGCTTCACTGTAGACTTATAAAGAGAGGCATATCTTTGGTACAGCAGAACTAGAAGAGAATAATTGTGCTCAAGTAAGACCGGTCACAAAAAAATGAAACTGAAGGAGAATGCCCATCCAAAAATAATAATAGCTTACCTTTCAAAAATATTTGGTGCATCAACATCACAATCAAAGTTCACAAAGATATCAATAATAACCTGAGGTTCTTTAGATATCTTCTCCAAAAAGTTTAGAACTGTCATCTTCTGCAAAAAGCTAGGCTGGAGAACATTTTCAAGAACTCTTAAGATAAGCATAGGAAAAAACATTCCAATTTCCTCTTTCAAACCAGATCTAAACCTTGATATTAGACTCATAAAGATGGAACACAGTAACTGGAAGACACTCATTGCAGACAAGGCACTATTCTTCAACAAGGATAAACAAAGGTACTGCTTAACTGCTTCAAGATACCTGCATTAATAGGAGATAAAAAATACAGGATCAGTCATTTGCATTGTCTGTTGGGCCTATAATCAATTCAGCAGTCCTACATCAAATGAGCAAAACAATTTCCAGTACGAATTATTTGTGGTGTTGCTGCTTGTTGGATATATCCCCACATGACTAAGCTTTTATCATTTTTTTAAAAAAAAACACAGATTACATTTAGAGTACCAATCACACCATAATGGTTTTCATTAGCATTTTCTCTTATTACCACCACCAGTATCAGTTCGGATCTGCAGGTCTGAGGGTCTGTGTACCATCCATGCATGTAATGTCAGCATGCATGGGGACATGGGGTATGCACACAGTTGGAAAAAAATCTAGCTTGTTAAATATCCATCAGTACTCTCTTGCAGCTCTTATTTTAGTTATATACTTATATGATAAAATCGTCATTGCTTCTTTCACCAATTAGATCCTTGCCCCAGCAACAGATATAAACATGAACAAAAAACAACAGTGCCCAACCAGCGAAAGTGGAAAACATAGTAGACCTTGCAAAGGCTCTCAGATTGGTTCAGTTAAAATTTCAACCAAGCCCCAAAAGTTGGAGCATCACAGCTTGTCCAAACAGACCATATGTTTCACTTCCACATATCCCACTTTACCGTTCCTGGCTTCCACGGTTCTGCTCTTATCATCCACAACCATTATGACTTAATGCAACGTCTTATCACCCACAACCATTAAGATTCAATGCAATATAACCAGGAGACTCGTAATGAAACATTGCAATAAAATTGATAATCAGAACCATCATGGTATGGCACATACTTTTCATTCGTCTTCCAGAATGGCCCTGCATTGTCAATGACCATCCTAACCAGCTCCAGCGACAACACCTTCCCCCTTAATAGCATTGGATCTTCGGGGCTATCAGGCGTACCAAACTTCATTGACAACTTGCATAGGTTCTTGAACAAAGCCAGGCCATCCTCCCTTATCTTGCTTATTCCACCATCCTCCCCAGTGCCTTCCGCCTCAACTGACGCCGCATCTACAGGGGGTGCCTCCTCCGGCACGTCACTCCCCTCCATGGCCTCGTTTATGAACACCTGAGCCGCCTGTACGACGCTGGAGTCGTTGAGGCTGCGGTCAGAGAGGTCCATCATGTCGGCAGCGGAGACAGTGCGCACGCGGACGTCCATGGCGTCGGCCTCAACGCGCGCGAACACGATGACCAGCACCTGTGCGAGGGCCAGTTTGGCACAGAGCTGGTTGCCGCCGCTGGCGCTCCCGAGATAGACGTTGTAGCACGCCTTGACCACCTGGCCCAGGCACTCCCCGCTGACGGAGACGCCCGGGCACCGCGCGAACGCGACGAGAACGCGCAGCACGGCGAGCTCGAGCGCTTCGTCCCCGCCGCCACCGAGCGAGACGCAGGAGAGCACCGCGGCGAAGAGTCTCGAGACCGGGGAGGGGTCGGCGGCGTCGACGTCGCCGAGGAGGAGGCGGAGGGAGAGGAGGCCGGCGACGCACTCTAGCGCGGGCTCGGCCACCTTCGGGGACGCCGGGTCGAGCGCGAGGAGAAGTGCGGCGAGGGCGGCGTCGGCGGCGGGCGCTGGGAGGCCGGGGACGGGGGAGGGCGAGGAGGCGTCGGGCTCGTCATCAGGAGCCGGGGAGGAGGAGAGGAGGTCGAGCGCGGACTTGGAGGCGGCGACGAGCGCGGCGTGCCGGCGCCAGGAGGAGTGCTTGATGATCTTGTCGAGGGCTCGGGCGAGCACGCGGGCGGACGGGGAGGAGCCGCCGAGGGCGCCCTCGGCATCGGGCTCCGACGACGACATTGGGCCGTGGCGCGGAGTGTGGTGGTGGGGGACTGGGGGCGGCGCGTCTAGGCGGCGGCGGGTGGATTCATCGGAGGCGGGGGTGGGAGTACGGGAGAGATCTGGTGGCCGGTGACGCGTTTGCTCTTTGCTGTCTCTGCTCTGCTGCTGGTATTTGGTTGTTCTAGAAAGAGCGTGGAAGCGGAGGTGACTTGAAGCTGGAACAGATCGACGGGAGTACACTGCACGTATTGGAACGGTCTGCTTGCTTAGGGGCGAGGCTTAGGCCTCGTTCAGTTTCGCTCAAAATTCAGTTTTTTCACTTTCTCTCCATCACATCAATTTTTAGCCACTTGTATAGAGTATAAAATGTAGGTAAAAAAATAACTAATTACACAGTTTAGTTGGAAATCACGAGATGCATCTTTTGAGCCTAGTTGGTCCATGATTGGACAATATTTGCCAAATAAGACGAAAGTGGTACTTTTCATCGGGTTGAAATTTTCTTCAATCTAAACAAGGCCTTAGTAATTTTACGGGGCCCTTGTTGTCCAAACTTTGACTAATTAGACTTAAAATGTTCGTCTCGCAAAGTATAATAAAACTGTGTAATTAGTTTTTAATTTCATCTACATTTACTACTTCATGCATGTGCCAGCATTTTGATGTGACGGGGAATCTTCTTTTTGCATAGTAAAATTTGGGAGGAGAAGTTAGGAACTAAACAAGGCCAGGGTGTTTGGGAATTTGGGGGTGTTTGGGTTGCCGTTAAAGTTTAACCGGCACTGTAGCACTTTCATCTAATTTGGTAATTATTGTTCAATCATGAACTAATTAGGCTTAATAGATTCGTCTCGTAAATTACTCTTAATATGTGCCAACATACATGTAATTAGTCTATATTTAGTACTCCATGTATGTACCACAACATTTAATGTGATGTGTGTTAAAAAAACAGAGGCAACCAAACGAGACCTTATTTGGCAGGAGTACTTCCAAATTTATTTTTGGTTTTCAGTTTACACCTTTGCAACACAGAAAAGCTAAAATAGGAATAAAAAAGGGGGCTTAGGCTGTGTTTAGTTACCACCTAAAATTTTTTCACCCTATCACATCGAATGTTTAGACACATGCATGAAGTACTAAATGTAAACGAAAAAAACTAATTACACAATTTGGTTAAAAACCACGAGACGAATCTTTTAAGTCTAATTAGTCCATGATTAGCCTTACGTGCTACAGTAACACACATGTGCTAATGACGGCTTAATTAGGCTTAATAAATTTATCTTGCGATTTCTAGACGAGTTATGTAATTAGTTTTTTAATTAGTATCCGAAAACCCCTTCTGACATTCCACGAAACATCCACGGTGACACCCAAAATTTTTTCTTTCACGTACTAAACAAGGCCTTACTATCGCCCGAACGTTCGGAGTATATGAGCGCGTCCGGCCCCCCACACATGGTGATGCCCCGGCCTGTTCGCCCGTGCCTGCTGCAGCGTCATATCGCTGCTGCACTGTAAGGTCCTAGATGGCTAGAGGGAGGGTGAATAGCCTATTTTAAATTCTACAAGAACCACTAAGCAAACTTGATAGAATAACAAACGGCGTAAAGCGAGTTTTGCTTAGCCAAAGGTTGTGATGCAAGCCTCCTATCCACAAGTCTAGTAGATTAAGATCTCTAGTTCACACAAGAACTATGTCACTAAGGTTACACTAGAGAACGAGCTAACACTACTAGCAAAGCTACTACTAGAGCTACACAAGATAAACTAGTGAAAGTAAATGCAAGAGAGAGGATTGTGATTATTATACCGACAGTGAAGTGAAGATGTTGCCAATCACCAAGATGATATACAATCAATCAATATTGACAACAACACAAAATGAAGACCAATCACCGGGAGACAAGAGACACAATATTTGTTCACCCGGTGTTCACTTGTGCACCGACAAGCTACGTCACCGGTTGTGTCGACCAACACCTAGATGGTTCCCCGGTGTGACCCTCAAGTCACTTGCCCCTCAAGGCACGCCCCGCAAGACACCGCAAGACACCACTCTCAAGTGAGGTAACTCAATGACACGCGGATTCCACTAAAGTTGCTTTTGGCGTCCCGCCGAGGAAAGCACAAGAACCTCTCACAATCAACCGGAGGTGGCCAAGAACAATCACCTTCTCTTGCCAACGCCTCCAACAATCTCCAAGCCGGCTAGGAGCGGTACTCTCCAAGAGTAACAAGAAATCCACCGGCTAAACCACCCATAAGTGCCACTAGATGCCCTCAAGCTATGCAATGCACTTTGGGATCACTCAATCTCACTTTTGATTTGCAATCAAGGAAGAGAGATGAGTGGGAGGAATAGCTCTAGCTCAAAGGATGCACAAGAGTGTTAGAAATGCCAAGAGAGCTCCCCAAGGGCCGGCCAACAAGTATTTATAAGCATCCCAAACAAATAGAGCCGTTACAACTCCACTGACCGTTTTTCGCGGGACGACCGGACGCGCCGGTCGTAACTGACCGGACGCGCTCAACCGCGTCCGGTCACCCTGCGACGTCCACGTGTCCTCCAATTTCAAATTCGTCCGTTAGATCCTCCAACGGTCACTGCGCACCAACGGTCAAACGAGCGACCGGACGCGCTGCTACAAACGACCGGACACGCCGGTGCGCACAGCACACGCGCCCGCGAAGCAACGACCGGACGCGCTCCTCGCAACGACCGGACGCCACAGTACCCGCGTCCGGTGGGAGTCCAGTAAGCTCCCTGGACGACCGGACGCGTCCGATCGTGTGTGACCGGACGCGCACCGCGTCCGATCGTCCTTGTGAACAGCAGTTCGCCTGACCGGACGCGCCGGTCCCGCGTGTCACCGGACGTGCCGGTGGCAAACCCTAGCTCGCGCGCCTGACCCCGACGCTGTACTGACCGGACGCGCCGGTCGAAACTGACCGCGTCCGGTGCAGCGTCCGGTCACCCCTGTGACTGCGTTCGCCTCCGTTTCTTATCCGACTTCCGGCGTAGTGGAAAATAGGCATTTCATTTCCCCGAAAACGCCTGAATCCCGCGCTCGCACGCTCGGCGGGAGGGAGAGAGGAACCCAAACCCCTCTCTACCCGCAAACCACAGCGCGACCAACGCCACCTTTGCAAATGTGCCAACACCATCAAGTGTACATCTCCATGTGCTTGTGTGTTAGCTTTTTCTCAATCATTTTCAAAGGTTTTCCAGTTAGCTCACTAGGCCCTACATGCAATGCACTTCATGAATTCACCTAGTGGCACCCATGCGTCGAATAACCGATAAGACTTCCCCTCTTAATAGTTCGGCTATCGACCCTAAACCACTCACACCCTCTATGGTGTCTTGAGTGTAAAACAAAATGGCCCTATGGTTATACCTTTGCCTTGAGCCCATTTTGTTTCTCCAAAGGATATGATCCACTTCATATCATCATATGACCGTCTCGATCCATCGACCTTGACTTCACTTGCTCTTCACCGTTGCATTGGTCCGTCGGCGCCAAGTCTTGCTCAAGCTTCACCATCGCATGGTCCTTCGCTTCGAAGCCTCGACTTGCCCTTCACCTTCACAACCGGTCCATCGAGCCAAGCCTCATCTTGGTCTTCACCATCTTGGTCACATGAGTCAATGTCATGTCTCATATTCAACGACCACCTTTATCTAAATCATCCACTTAGATACAAAGGTTAGTCCTAGGTTTCATCAATTAGCCAAAACCAAAATAGGGACTTTCAATCTCCCCCTTTTTGGTAATTGATGACAACCCTCACAAAGATGATTTTGATAATAAAAGTTTTAAACTTGTCATACTTGTCCAATCATTTTGCTCATAAGTAAAGTTTGGACAATTATCACAAGCTCGGTTTTGGTAGCATTAGCTCCCCCTACATTTGTGCATAGAGTTTGGATTGAAAGCTTTGCACATATGCATGGATAGAAGTGTTGGGAGAGTAATTCTACCAAAAGGATGCTAAGGTGTAAGAAATGGACCTTTGAAGCGTGATACCAATCGGAGTTGCCTTTACACCAACCTTAGCATCAAGAAGTAACTAGACAACCATCAAAACTCAAGAACCCCGTGAGATCAACATTATATGTAAAGGTTCTTGGACCACTTGTAAAAACTTTAGGCAAGTCTAGATACCAAATGTAAAACTATTCCTATGCATGCTAGTAGATCATTTCATCATCCAAGTTCTATACTAGCATTGCACCACACAAGCATGTATATTGGATTTAAATACATGTGCAATGAGCAAGCCATATGAAAATGCACAAACAAATGCAACAACTTTGTTTATGAGCTTGCTCCCCCTACTTGTGTGCATCAAAAATTTTATTTACCCCTTTATCATGTTGAATCATCTTTTTCTCTCCCCCTTTGTCAACAACTTACCCAAAAATGGGATCAAATTGTGGAGAGAAGAAAAAAATTTGATAGAGTAGGTTAAAATTTATCAAATTTGGTTCAACCTAGAACACTTGCCAAAGATATTTAATTCGATTTGAACCAAAGACAAGCTTCTTCACACCTCCTAATAAGGGTTATCTTGCCTATGTTGAATTAAACACTTATCGCAAATCTTCTAGATTCAACACTAGGTTTGCAAGCTCACAAACATGTCATATGCTACCACTAGATCAAATCAAACATAGAGGCAATAGTGGTAACATATATCCATCAAATTCATTTGATTTATTATGAATGCTCATGCATACCACTTATTATGTCTATATGCTCTAACAAGTCCTTAGCATAGGATGAATGTCATGTCAATCAACTTTACCTTGCAATGTCGAAGGAGAGGCATGTCAATAAGTGAGTGGGGTGCATTCAACTCATGTTTGAGAAATCAAGAATGTTCAATTCATTCCTTAGCTTGCAAAATCTCTTTTCATCAAGTGGCTTAGTGAGAATATCGGCAAGTTGATCATCGGTGCCAACACTTTCAATGGCAATATCTCCCTTTTGTTGATGATCTCTAATGAAATGATGCCTTATGTCAATATGCTTTGTTCTTCCATGTTGAATCGGGTTTTGTATCATCTTGATTGCACTCTCATTATCACATAGCAATGGCACATTCTTGAAGTTGAGGCCATAATCCTTCAAAGTTGATTTCATCCATAGCAATTGTGCACAACAACTCCCCGCACTCACATATTCGGCTTCGGCGGTAGAGATTGCCACACTATTTTGTTTCTTTGAGGACCATGACACAAGTGATCTTCCAAGTAATTGACATGTGCCACTTGTGCTCTTTCTATTGATCTTGCAACCCCATAGTCGGAGTCCGAATATCCAATCAATTCAAACTTTGACCCCTTGGGATACCATAGTCCAACATCTCTTGTTTGCTTCAAGTACCTCAATATTCTCTTTGCGGCCGTGAGATGACTCTCTCTAGGTGAGGCTTGATATCTAGCACACATGCAAACACTAAACATGACATCCGGCCTTGATGCGGTGACATAGAGTAGACTTCCAATCAAAGACCGATATTCCTTTTGATTCACCATATTGCCATCAAGATCACTATCCAAATTACCATTTGTACCCATTGGAGTTGAAATTGGCTTTGCATCTTGCATTCCAAACTTCTTCAACATATCCCTTATGTATTTCCCTTGACTCACAAATGTCCCATTCTTCAATTGCTTTACTTGAAGACCAAGGAAGTAGCTAAGTTCACCAATCATAGACATTTCAAACTCTTTAGCCATCATAGCACCAAATTCTTCACAATAAGCTTGATTGGTTGATCCAAAGATGATGTCATCAACATATATTTGCACTATGAATAGATCATTCCCAATCTTCTTGGTGAATAGAGTTGTATCAACTCTGCCCATCTTGAATCCCTTAGAGAGAAGAAAATCCCTTAGCCTCTCATACCATGCTCTAGGTGCTTGCTTTAAGCCATATAAAGCCTTCTTCAACTTGTACACATGGTTGGGTTTCTTGTCATCTTCAAATCCGGGCGGTTGCTCAACGAAGACTAACTCATTGATGATCCCATTGAGAAATGCACTTTTGACATCCATTTGATATAGTTTGATGTTGTGTGCACAAGCATAAGCCAATAGAATCCTTATTGCCTCCAATCTTGCCACGGGAGCATATGTTTCATCATAGTCAAGACCTTCTACTTGAGTGTAACCTTGAGCAACTAGCCTTGCTTTGTTTCTTACTACAATGCCATCTTGATCTTGCTTGTTTTTGAACACCCACTTGGTTCCAATCACATTGTAGTCATTTGGCCTTTCTACCAACTCCCAAACATCATTTCTTGTGAAATTGTTAAGCTCTTCTTGCATAGCCATGATCCAATCGGCATCCCTCAAAGCTTCTTCTATCTTCTTTGGTTCTATGGTTGACACAAATGATGCATGCTCACAAAACATAGCCAATCTTGATCTTGTTTGCACACCACTTCTAATATCACCAATAACACTATCAATTGGGTGATCTCTTGCAATATGTTGTGGTTGGAGTACTTGCATTTGATTGCTTGAGCTTGGTTGATCACTTGATGTATCTTGACGAGAAGAACTAGCACCTTGATCTTGCACTTGAGAGTCACTAACTTGCTTGAATGGTGAATTGAGCACTTGATCTTTATCATCATCTTGAATATCAATTACTTGCTTTGCTCTAATGTCCCCAATGTCCATGTTCTTCATTGCTTCCACTAATAGAGTTCCACCAATATCATCTAGATTTTCTTCTTCATCTTGTGACCCATTGGTTTCATCAAATTGCACATCATGGACTTCTTCTAGAATGCCACTTGAGTTGTTCCAAACTCTATAAGCTTTGCTTGTAGTTGAATAACCAAGTAGGAACCCCTCATCGCATCTCTTGTCAAACTTCCCCAATCTAGTGCCTTTCTTCAAGATATAGCATTTGCAACCAAAAACCCTAAAGTAAGAAATATTGGGCTTTCTTCCATGAAGTAGCTCATATGGGGTCTTCTCTAGCAATGGATGACAATATAGTCTATTGATGTAGTAGCAAGCGGTATTGATTGCTTCATCCCAAAATGATTGACTCACATTGTACTCATGAAGCATTGATCTAGCCATATCAAGCAATGTTCTATTCTTCCTCTCAACTAGACCATTTGATTGTGGAGTGTACTTGGCCGAGAATTGATGTCCAATACCATAATGATCACAAAGTTATTCAATTCTTGTATTCTTGAACTCACTCCCATTGTCACTTCTCACTTTCTTGATTCTAATCTCAAACTCATTGTGAACTCTAGTGAGGAATGTCTTGAAGGTGTCAAATACTTCACTTTTGTCACTAAGAAAGAATACCCATGTGAATCTTGTGAAGTCATCCACTATGACAAATCCATACTTGTTGCCGCCTATGCTTATATATGTTGTTGGTCCAAATAGATCCATGTGCATCAACTCAAATGCTTTGCATGTGCTCATTGTACTCTTCTTTGGATGTGAGCTTCCAACTTGCTTCCCGGCTTGACATGCACTACAAAGCTTATTCTTCTCAAATTCAACATCTTTCAAACCATTGACAAGATTGTGAGTTGTAAGCTTCTTCAATTGTTTCATGCCAACATGACCAAGCCTTCTATGCCAAAGCCAACCCATGCTTGATTTGGAGACTAAGCAAGTTGTCAAAGAAGTTTCTCTAGCATTGAAGTCAACTAGGTAGAGATTCTCATATCTAAAGCCTTTGAATGCCACATTTGAACCATCCACACTAATAACTTCCACATCATCAACCCCAAAGATGCATTTGTAGCCTAGATCACATATTTGTGCCACGGATAGAAGATTGAAATCCAAACTTTCAACTAGCAACACATTGGAGATACTCATGTCATTTGATATTGCAATCTTTCCCAAGCCAATAACCTTGCCTTTCTTGTTATTGCCAAATGTGATAGAATCAACACCACTATCATTGTCATTGATTGAATCGAACATTCTTGATGTACCGGTCATGTGTTGAGTGCACCCACTATCAATAATCCAATGCCTTCCTCCGGCTTTGTAATTGACCTATAAGCAAATCAATGAAGTTTAGGTACCCATTTGTGCTTGGGTCCTTGTAGGTTAGTAACTAAGCTCTTTGGTACCCAAATAGCCTTCTTCTTTGGGCCCACAATTGGTGTACCAACAAACTTAGCTTGCACACCCTTCACACCCTTGGTAAGCACATAGCAAGAATCAAAAGGTATAGCATTAACAAGGTTCTTGCTTTGGTTCTTTTTATTGCAATTATGCTCTAGGTGCCCAACTTGCTTGCATCTATTGCAAAACCGACCATTGCCCTTCACAAAGCTAGGCTTTGGAGTTGCAAAGGCCGACTTGCCTTTCTTGGGGTTGTAGCCCAATCCCTCTTTGTTAAGAGAGAACCTTTGGCTACCCAAGCACTTAAGCAAGCGGGCCTCACCACCATAGGCCTTGCCTAGGGCGTGAGTGAGCTCATCCACCTCTCTCTTGAGAGTCTCATTCTCAACCATTAGTGAGGCATCACAAGTGAAACCATTACTAGTAGTGGAGGTAGAGTTAGTGGTGGTGGATGAAGAGCTATAAGAAGGGTTAGTATTTGACATGATGATAGGTTCATTAATGGATTCATCAATTATATCACATGTGACACCTATATCACATGATACAACAACCTCCTTCTTTGCTTGTTGCTCAAGTAGCAATGAGTGAGCTTTTTCAAGCTTGGAATGAGCCTTATCAAGATCCTCATGGTCTTCCACTAGACTCTCATGAGTGGTCTTAAGCTCACTAAGGACTTTCTCAAGTATTGCTACTTTCATTGAAAGCTTCTTACACTCTTTGTCCTTGGCAATGGCTATGTCTCTAGTTTGTTGCATCAAGTCATATAGTTGTTCTTTAGTTGGTTCATCATCATCATTTTCATTATCATTATCATTATCACTATCATGAGCATATTTCATTTCACTTTCATCATCACTCTCATCATATAATACCTTAGCTTCTTTAGCCATGAAGCATGAAGAGGATGAATCAAATAATGATGGCTTCTTGTTGATAGCAATGGAAGCAAAAGCCTTGTTGGATGATTCTTCTTCTTCTTCTTCATTATCTTCACTTTCCCAAGTGATCACATAGGCACCATTTATGCCTTTCTTGAATGTCATCTTGGCCTCTCTCTTCTTCTTCTCAAACTTGTCCTTTTTGTTCTTCTTTTTATCATAAGGACATTCCCCTTGAAGGTGCTCGGTGCTATCACAATTGAAGCACTTTCTTTGTTGCTCATTTCTTTTGAAGTTGTCATTTCTCTTCTTAAAGCCTCTTTTCTTGATGAACATGTGACCCATCTTCTTGACTACAAGAGCAAGTGCCTCATCATCAATTTCAAATTCCCCATCTTCATTGTTGTCTTCTTCTTCTTCAATGATGGTAGCTTTGCCCTTGGAGGAGGTGGCTTTGAATGCCACGGTCTTCTTCCTCTTCTCATCTTCCACCTTCTCCTTGTCATCAACATCTTGATCATATTTGTCATAGGTCAATACTTCACCAAGCAAATCATTAGGCTTCATTGCTTCAAGCCCATCTCTTTGCAACATCATGATCAACATCTTGAATCTTCTAGGTAAGCTCAATAAGAACTTGTGACAAAAATCTTGATCTTGAGTCTTGTGCCCTAAGCTCTTGAGATCATTGACTATCACTTGCAATCTATGAAACATTTCAATGATTGTTTCATCATCCCTTTTCTTGAAGTTCTCAAACTCACTCTTGAGCCCATATAGCTTGGCACTTTTCATAACCTTAGTGCCCTCATATGTTTCACTCAACCTTGTCCATACTTCATTTGCCAAATCTAAATCCTTGATGCCCTCAAATACTTTTGTGTCAATGCCATTGTAAAGTGTATTGAGAGCCATTCTATTGCATGTTCTATTTGCTCTATCTTCATCGGTGAGATGATCGGGATCAATGATAGCAAAATCATTCTCGGTGACTTGCAATACTCTCTCATGAATAGAACCAAGGTACATTGTCATCTTTCTCTTCCAATGAGCAAAAGAACTAACACCATCAAAGAACGGTGGCTTGCCCCCAACATGATTGAACACAATTTGAGCCATTTTTCACACCGAAGGATGTTAAGCCTTGATTAAAACGGTGACCACGGCTCCGATACCACTTGTAAGGTCCTAGATGGCTAGAGGGGGGGTGAATAGCCTATTTTAAATTCTACAAGAACCACTAAGCAAACTTGTTAGAATAACAAACGGCGTAAAGCAAGTTTTGCTTAGCCAAAGGTTGTGATGCAAGCCTCCTATCCACAAGTCTAGTAGATTAAGATCTCTAGTTCACACAAGAGCTATGTCACTAAGGTTACACTAGAGAACGAGCTAACACTACTAGCAAAGCTACTACTAGAGCTACACAAGATAAACTAGTGAAAGTAAATGCAAGAGAGAGGATTGTGATTATTATACCGACGGTGAAGTGAAGATGTTGCCAATCACCAAGATGATATACAATCAATCAATATTGACAACAACACAAAATGAAGACCAATCACCGGGAGACAAGAGACACAATATTTGTTCACCCGGTGTTCACTTGTGCACCGACAAGCTACGTCACCGGTTGTGTCGACCAACACCTAGATGGTTCCCCGGTGTGACCCTCAAGTCACTTGCCCCTCAAGGCACGCCCCGCAAGGCACCGCAAGATACCACTCTCAAGTGAGGTAACTCAATGACACGCGGATTCCACTAAAGTTGCTTTTGGCGTCCCGCCGAGGAAAGCACAAGAACCTCTCACAATCAACCGGAGGTGGCCAAGAACAATCACCTTCTCTTGCCAACGCCTCCAACAATCTCCAAGCCGGCTAGGAGCGGTACTCTCCAAGAGTAACAAGAAATCCACCGGCTAAACCACCCACAAGTGCCACTAGATGCCCTCAAGCTATGCAATGCACTTTGGGATCACTCAATCTCACTTTTGATTTACAATCAAGCAAGAGAGATGAGTGGGAGGAATAGCTCTAGCTCAAAGGATGCACAAGAGTGTTAGAAATGCCAAGAGAGCTCCCCAAGGGCCGGCCAACAAGTATTTATAAGCATCCCAAACAAATAGAGCCGTTACAACTCCACTGACCGTTTTTCGCGGGACGACCGGACGCGCCGGTCGTAACTGACCGGACGCGCTCAACCGCGTCCGGTCGCCCTGCGACGTCCACGTGTCCTCCAATTTCAAATTCGTCCGTTAGATCCTCCAACGGTCACTGCGCACCAACGGTCAAACGAGCGACCGGACGCGCTGCTACAAACGACCGGACGCGCCGGTGCGCACAGCACACGCGCCCGCGAAGCAACGACCGGACGCGCTCCTCGCAACGACCGGACGCCACAGTACCCGCGTCCGGTGGGAGTCCAGTAAGCTCCCTGGACGACCGGACGCGTCCGATCGTGTGTGACCGGACGCGCACCGCGTCCGATCGTCCTTGTGAACAGCAGTTCGCCTGACCGGACGCGCCGGTCCCGCGTGTCACCGGACGCGCCGGTGGCAAACCCTAGCTCGCGCGCCTGACCCCGACGCTGTACTGACCGGACGCGCCGGTCGAAACTGACCGCGTCCGGTGCAGCGTCCGGTCACCCCTGTGACTGCGTTCGCCTCCGTTTCTTATCCGACTTCCGGCGTAGTGGAAAATAGGCATTTCATTTCCCCGAAAACGCCTGAATCCCGCGCTCGCACGCTCGGCGGGAGGGAGAGAGGAACCCAAACCCCTCTCTACCCGCAAACCACAGCGCGACCAACGCCACCTTTGCAAATGTGCCAACACCATCAAGTGTACATCTCCATGTGCTTGTGTGTTAGCTTTTTCTCAATCATTTTCAAAGGTTTTCCAGTTAGCTCACTAGGCCCTACATGCAATGCACTTCATGAATTCACCTAGTGGCACCCATGCGTCGAATAACCGATAAGACTTCCCCTCTTAATAGTTCGGCTATCGACCCTAAACCACTCACACCCTCTATGGTGTCTTGAGTGTAAAACAAAATGGCCCTATGGTTATACCTTTGCCTTGAGCCCATTTTGTTTCTCCAAAGGATATGATCCACTTCATATCATCATATGACCGTCTCGATCCATCGACCTTGACTTCACTTGCTCTTCACCGTTGCATTGGTCCGTCGGCGCCAAGTCTTGCTCAAGCTTCACCATCGCATGGTCCTTCGCTTCGAAGCCTCGACTTGCCCTTCACCTTCACAACCGGTCCATCGAGCCAAGCCTCATCTTGGTCTTCACCATCTTGGTCACATGATTCAATGTCATGTCTCAGATTCAACGACCACCTTTATCTAAATCATCCACTTAGATACAAAGGTTAGTCCTAGGTTTCATCAATTAGCCAAAACCAAACTAGGGACTTTCATGCACACGCACGTCTGTCCTCGTCTTCCTCGCCCCGCTCCTGTTCACCTCGCCTCGTCCCGCACGCGCACCCTGGCTGTGTCCGCCGCTTCTTCCCCAAACCCCCCTCCTCTCTCTACGTGGGCAGGATCCAGGAGCTTGGATGAGGATGAGCACGTCCGGTTCGCAGGACCCAGGCGTGTCGTGCACCCCATCTGAAGGCCTCTAGCTCGCCATGCCCCTTCCCCAACGCCTGGGCTGCGTCCCCATAACTCTCTGAACATACATTTGAAACAGAAAACACTTACAACATGAAATAGTTGAATGCAACACAAGTCTAAAGCAGATGAATCATTTGGAACATACACTTGCAACATCTGTGTGAAACATATGCAACATCCAGATAAAATACTTGCAACATGAAAACACCTACTGCAATATAAGAATGAAATAGCTGAAACATTTGGAACATATGTATGAAACATATGCAACATCCAGATCAAAATGCTTGCATCATACATTCAAAATAGATGAAACATTTTGAACAAACGTCTGCAACATGCCTCTGAAATACTTGCAGCATATGCAACATCTCGATCTACTTTTGCAACATCCATATGAGCATTTGCGACATACCTCTAAAATATCTAAACACTAAAACATATATTTGCAACATACGCTTTCAACGCAACACTCCTTGCTACTTCCTCCATCCCAAATTATAAGATGTTTGACTTTTTTGACCCCAAGTTTGACCATTTATCTTATTCAAAAAATTTAAACAAATATAAGCAAATTTAAGTCATTCTTAAAGAACTATTATTAATAAAGCAAGCCATAACAAAAGAAGTGATGTTTTGCAAAATTTTTTGAATAAGACGAGTGGTCAAACTTGGTGTCAAAAAAGTTAAACGTCATATAATTTGGGATGGAGGGAGTACTTGAGAATAGAGGCTCATTGGCGCGTGGAGTTCATTGGTGTAGAGCTCGCCAATAGCGCGGAGCTCGCTGCTCTAGTGGAGAAGACTGCGGCAGGTCCCGTGGAGAAGGCTACGATGGATCCACGCACTGGAGAAGCCTACGGCGGGCCGGAGACGCGATGGAGAGTTAGAAAGATGTACGGGCTGCCATGCTCTGGCGCAGAGGAGATGACGGCCGGTGGAGCGGAGGTGCGATGGAGAGGGAGGAAGATAGGCTATCGTGCTGTGGTGCGGAGGAGATGCTGGCATGAGGAGCGGAGGCGCTATGGAGAGGGAGGCACGATGGAGAGCGTTGTTGCTGAGGTGGCGTGGTGGAGCGCGGTCGCGGAGAGCTGTCGCGGTGCTGCTGTGAGGTGAGTTTTCCTTTTTTAAGAACAGTTAGGGCGAGTAAGCGAGTGGATGAGCACATAAGATGCGGTTGTTGGGCCTGCGTCGCGGCCCACCATTGGCACCGTCCAGGCGGACGGACGCCCTATACCCAGCATTATCGATAAAAAAGGAATTGTCTGCCCAATAACCAAGTGATCGGCATTTGATTCTTTCCTCTTCATTGTTCATCTTCCTCCTCACCCCCATCGCCGACCGCTGTCTCACGCGGCCTTCTTCTTCCCCTCCCTGATCTCTGGCTTCTGCGGCGAGCTTCAACCATTGCGCCCCCGCCCCGACCTGGCCCGGTTGCCTCCACCGCCGCTAGAAATCGCCTGGCCGCCGTCCCCACCGCCTGGTCGGCCTACCTTCCCTAGAACCTCCTTCTATGCCCGCCGAACTTCAAGAAGAAGAGGGAGAGAAGCCGTAGAGAGCTTGCGCTGAACATAACCGATGTCGGCGAGCTCATAGTCTTTGACGCTGGCGAGTTCCTCGCTGGAACCCTAGCCGCGGGCATGGTCATTGGAGATCGAGTGCGGAGAGGAAAAGAAACAATCGAGTGTTGTTTAGCAACTCTAATAAAAAACATAAGAATTGCATAGGAATATATAGTTGCAAAACAAAGGATTGGAAAACCCATGAATTTGAAAAGAATGATCACTTAGATATACAATAGGATACTCCCTACGTTCCAAATTATAGGTTGAAAGGATCAAGATGCCCAAGAGGGGGGTGAATTGGGCTTTTCTAAAAATTAATTGCAAGAATTAAATCCTACAAGCCAAAGTTTACCCCTAGTTCTTACTTGTGTTTCTTATGATTCTACCGGTAAAAAGTTTTGCACCCTAAGTTCCAATCCTAGTCTAGCAAGGCAATTCTAGGAAAGTAAACCAAGCAAAGAAAGTAATACGAGAAAGTAAATGGTTAAAAGTAAGGGCAAGGAACACGGCGATGCTTTCCTAAGGTATCAGAGAGTCGCCACTCCCCACTAGTCCTCGTTGGAGCACCCGCGCAAGGGTGTAGCTCCCCTTTGATCCGTGCAAGGATCAAGTGCTCTCTATGGGATGATTCTTCGATACTCCGTCATGGTGAATCTCCCAAAACCGCTCACAAGATGAGTTGGGTCATCCACAAGCTCCGCCGGATGATCATCAAACTCCCAATCACCACCAAGCCATCTAGGTGATGGCGATCACCAAGAGTAACAAGCTAGAACTCTCACTTGACCACAACAAGCCTAATGAGAAGATGGATGCACACTTGCTACTCCCTAGACACTAGAGAGGGATCCTCAAACTTTGATTCTCAAAACACTACCCTCACTAGAGCTCTTGCACTCTCTTGCACTCCAAAGGTGTTTCTCAGCTGAACAAATGAGCAAGAGACCTCTAAAAGAGGTGGAGGGGATGTATTTATACACCCCACAGTCAAATTCAACCGTTACCTGCAACTCAGCAAAATACGCGATGACCGGACGCGCCAGTCAACATGACCGGATACGCCGGTCGATCGTAACGGTCGAAATTCTGAACGACTCTGCTGAGTGACCGGATGCACCGATCAGGGGTGACCGGACGCGTCCGATCGTGCAAGGTGCTTACTGTACGACAACCTGACGCTCGACCGCATCCGATCAGTGATAACCGGACGTGTCCGATCGTCAAGGTACCTTACTGGAACGTGACCGGACGCGCCGATCACTTCCCAGTCGCGTGCAATGAGTTGTTTTCCCTTCTATGACATGTGTCAGCGAAAACATCGCGTCCGGTCCTTGCAAGGACCGCGTCCGGTCAACCGTGCTGTAACGCAGTAACTGATTAGTACTGACCGGACGCGTCCAGTCATGCTAGAGACCGCGTCCGGTCAAGAGAAAACGACTCTAACTACTCTGAAACGCGACGTAACTTGAACCAAGTTACTTCCAACTGAACTTTGAGCTTTTCTTGAGCTACCTAGTGCTAAGTTTGACAAGTGTGCACCACACCTAAACACAAGACTCATCTAGGTCAAGCTACTCGCTCATGCCCCCCTTTATAGTACGGCCAAAGGAAAAAAAAGCGAAGATCCTAACGACTATTCCGAATTCAACTCAACACCTTGACATTCGGAACTAACCGTCCTTAATCTTGTCGTTGATCCTTTGAAAACCGAAACGATTTCCATCAAGGGACATGAATTCCATAGTGCCCAAAGTAGTTATCAACCCCATGACCTAACTTACCAAAGTTTCTGCAAAACACATGTTAGTCATGGTAATAATGTATTGACATCAATTGCCGAAACCAACTCTCGGGGCCTAGATGCTTCAATCTCCCCCTTTTTGGTGATTGATGACAACACATAGATTCAGAAGATAGGAGTTGAGGTTTTCGAATATGCTTGGTTCACATAAGCAATAAGCAATAAGCACAAGGGATTAGAAATTGCTTATGTGCTCTAAGCCAACAGGGTGTACTCATAAGATAAACAACATGAAGCGTTAGTACACATAAAACATAGCTCATATGAAATCGGAGTAAGGCACGGAAGCACAACCTTATGAGCTAGAACCAATTAAGTTGATGGGGACGTGATTCCTGATCTTCCGTCAGGTTCAAGATAACTATCGATTTGGTCGGAAGTGACACACCGATCCAGCTTCAGATCACAAAGACCCGAATCCTGCAACCTTAGCACCACGTCTCCTCTGGTTATCAACCGTGTCACAATCCGGTTGACCTCGCCACGAAGGCTAATCCCTGCTGCGAATCGAAGAACACAAGCAAGAACAAGATAAAATGCAACTCAATTGAAGTGACAATTGCGGATATATGATTAAGCACTCGAAGTTAGGGTCTCGCAAATCGATAACGGCGACTGTCAATGGACAGAATAATCTAAGCAAAACCCCCAAACCCTAACATAGGCGGCGGCTACTGATTATAAAGCCTAAGGGGCATCCAAGGACCCCTACTCACGTCGCTAAGAAGTCTCGACACGTTACAAGGGCCAAACGGCCCAAAAGATGGCGACGCAGTGCCCTGACAGATTTTGGATGTCAACTTGTTTCATCGATTCCTGTTGACTCCAATGGAATCTGGGCCTTAAACCAAAGCCATTGGTTAGCTTATGAAATTATCTTTCCATCCATATGTGGATCATCGAAAACGGAGTCTAGATGCGTCCTGTGCGTCCGTTTTACTACAGACTGGTCCTGTAGCCCGAGATGGACTCGAACTTGATATGGATTGGGCCTCCAACTTGGCTTGGACGCCCTTGCTTGACTCCTAAGGTGGTGGCCAAGGAGGAGGGTGTCCTTGGGCATCTCTTAGGTGTTCTCCATCTTCTTGGGGCATGCTCCAACTTGGGCCTGGGTCCCAAGTGTAAATAACAAGCCCGCGCCGACGCTGTAGCACCCGACAGAAATAGCGGCGGAATGTCTCAATGATTTTGAGGCCTTGACAGTGTGATATTGAGGTGGGACCAGATCTATTTGAAATCTTATCAAATAAGCTTTCCATCAAGTGCTCATTGACCTCAATCGCACTCCGGATGGATGAGTTATATCCTTCCCAATGAAGCACTATCGGGTTGCTGACGAACTGAAAGTTTAACTTTGATGGACTTGTACTTTGAGACACATTTGTACCTACATTCGAATAACGACATGTACATGTGGAACCAAGTGAATTATACCCAAAATTACTATGCAAATGTAGGAACAAGCGCACCTTATAATCAATGGTCATATCCGTTGGTGTTATGTCCTCATCATCCTCCCCTTCTTGACAACAAACCGTCCTCGGTTTGAGCTTAGTTGGAGGACAGATTGTAGGTTGTAGCCAATATTGCTCCCCTTCTTGAAATTTAACCTGTTGCTTTATAACAAAACTTAGGGATCTTGACATGACATGATTATATCTATTGTAGGCCTCAAAATTATCATATTGTTGTACAACAAAAGGAGATTTCAGATTTGAACAAATATAAACTCTATGTACCATATACTCTCCTTTATTATTATATTTGCCAATAAAGTGAAATGTTTGTCTAGATAACTGTGACCAATCAGCAAACGTAAATTTCTCTTCCAAATTACTTAGAGCACACAGAGTATCAAATTCTATATAACCCAAAGTATTTAAAGAAGACAACAATTTCAGTTCATCTTTTTCAGTAGCAATTGGAAGAAAATGTCTATTTTCAGAACAAGTACTTGGTTCAAAAATGAAAGAATCATGCTCATTCACTAGTTGTGGCATAGGTACAATAAAAGCATTGCCATCCAACTCTTCTTTATCACAAGCGCTATCAGAACAATTATTTTGTGACAAAGGAAATTCGAACTTTGTGTTCACTAAATGTTTCTCTATTATAGCATGAGTGGTGGACAAATTCAGCATATCATCACCAATTTGAACATTATCATATTTTGTAGCTAGCATAAAAGGATCTTCTAGTTTAGATACTTGGTGATTTTTATTTTTAATATCAACCTCTTTGTTCTTAGTACAAACACTCTCTTTATGAAGTTGTACAATTTCAGTCGAGTTTAAAATTTTACCATGCTCCAAAGTGGGTGTGGGAGGTGGTGGTGAAGATGTTGCTGTAGCGGCAGAAACAACCCCTCGTCTACTTATCGCAGTCTCGATCTTCGCGAATGCTTGCTCCACCCTCTGTGGTCGAAAAGTAATGCCACTGTCAACATAGGCTCTGTAGAAATCCTCCTGTAGAGGTATATAGAATCCCTTTGAAGCTCTGGAATCCCTCTGAGGTGGGAACCACCGGGTGACCTCAACAAATCTCAAGCCCTGCACCTGTCATGCTGTAGCACCCCTCACGTCAAAGTGCTCGACTGGGGGTGAACCTCGAGCCCTGGGAGGTGGACGTCCTCCACGACGCTGGCCCTCTGGTCTAGGAGTCGCCTGAGCTCGTGTACATATGGAGCGGCGACGTGGTGGAGTCTGAGCTGGCTGCTCCTCTGTCTCCTCTGTAGCCTCTGCAGGTGGATCAACTGACATATCCTCAGTCCCCTCTGTGCCCTCTGTGGCCTCTGTACCGAGCTGTCGACCCTCAAGATGAAAGCGACGCTCGCCAATGCGAATACCACTGCTCCTGCCTCCCCTCTCTGCCTGCTCAGCTGCATCGGCGACTGCCTGAGCGATCTCTGCATCAGTAAGGGTCTTCTTCTTCTTTCTGGCCATAACCTTAATGCGCTTACCACGCACAACCTCAGACATACGGGGTGGACTCTCGTCCCCGTCACTCGGAGCACCCCCGGCGTTCTTGCAGCGAACCATACTCACAACTGTCGGAAACCCTCTGAAAGATGGTGTACTGACACTCAAGAGGCTTGGCCTCAATCCGTATCCGCAGGCTTGGCCTCGGATTCAATGCACAGACCTGCAGTCACCCCGACACACCGACAAACTCACTAAAAAGACGGAATAGATGGATCTACTATAAGAAACATATATAGTCTAAAAGGTACGAATCCCTAGAGATAGCAAGCATATAAGATAAGATGTGAATCGAAACGCGATGGCTGCCTCGGATCGACGAGAAGACCGGTGAAGAGGTAAGATGACCTAGTTCGCGAGACTTCCCGAATACGCCGGACGAGCACTGAAAGGATTGAGTCAAGTAACGACGATGATAAGCGATGGAATGATGGTCAAGGTAAGCCCTAATCGAAGGAATTGAATGAATGAAAACGAGAAGGAACAAGTTTTCACCTTCGAACAGCGGGTTAGGGCAAACCCTAGAAGAAAACAACTCGGCAGATGGGCGAAGACGAGGCTAGGGTAGCTCGGGAAGCCACGTGGTGAGGCAGGCAAGGCAGGTGGGCTTAGTGGGAAGCGGGCACCGGCGGCGTGGCAAGACACCGAGCAACGGCGGCGGCGCGGTAGGGTAGCGCGGCTGAGCAGCGGCGTGGCTCCGCAACGGCTCGGTGAGGCGGAGCAGGCGCGGCGGGGCAGAGTGGGCGCGACGGGCGGTGCGGGGTGCGGTGGAGGAAGCACGGGCAACGGTGGAGATGGTGCAGGCGGCGGTTCCGGCGACCTAGGGCACAAAGACGGCGAGACGGGTGCGGCGCGGTCGGTGGATAAAGAAAAAACAGATCAGAAACGAAGAGTTATATAAGGACTCAGATCCGCTCGACACGCACTGACCGGACGCGGTGGTAGAATGACCGAACGCGGTGGTGCAGCGTCCGGTCACACTCCAGTAAGCTCCTGGAGTGACCGGACGCATCCGGTTAGGACTGACCGGACGCGGACAGAGTCCGGTCGAGGGTTATCCGGGAAAGTCATCGTGAATGACCGGACGCGGTGGTGGTTACCGGGACCGGACGCGGTGGTCAACAGCTACGCGTCCGGTGCAGCGTCCGGTCACCAGGTCAGGAGAAGTTCTTCTGGATGACCGGACGAGCTGGTGGTCGCCGGGACCGGACGCGGTGGTGAAGCATCACTGCGTCCGGTGCAGCGTCCGGTCCAGCGTCCGGTCACTGTTTTTCGCCTTTCTTTAATCCGATCTTCGACGTGACTTCTCCCAATCAAGTTCCAAATCAAAGAGACTCTAATAAACACCAATTGGAACCTGATATGAGTGACCTCACTCAAACCCTCAAGTTTTTCAAAATAATTTGCCTTAGGCTAATCTTGTTTTTAGGAAAATCAGCAATAAACACCCGAGGAGCAACGTATGGCCATGCAATAGAGTTTGTGAACCCTTAGGAGCGTCAAATGCTCTCTCTATTCATGGACGAACACAGAGGTTGCTCAAAGCTAAACCGAAAAGAAACGACAAAGCAACAACCATGCATATGCAATGCAATACAAGTAAGTAAAGATAGGTTGCTTGTCAAGTTTGATCCACGGTTAGGCTTCTTCACTCCTCCAAAGGAGGGTTATCGTAACCGTGTTAGCCAAGCCCTAGATGCATTGCGGGAAATTTAAACGTAACATATAATACAATGCAATGCATGGGACAACACAAGCTCATTTTTTAAAGTTACTAGAGTCAAGCACATTAAGTTCACTTTTCAACCTATAAAAGGTAGCCTCATCTAAGGGTTTAGTGAAGATATCCGCTAATTGATTTTCACTTCTTACACCTTCTAGTGATATATCATTTTTGGCAACGTGATCTCTTAGAAAGTGGTGGCGGATATCAATGTGCTTGGTGCGAGAGTGTTGTACCGGATTATTAGCAATTTTAACGGCACTTTCATTGTCACATAAAAGTGGCACCTTTTCAAGAACAACTCCATAGTCTATGAGGGTTTGTTTCATGTATAAGATTTGTGCACAACAAGCCCCCGCGGCAATGTATTCCACGTCGGCGGTGGACAAAGCCACACTATTTTGCTTCTTAGATGACCAAGATACTAAAGACCTCCCAAGCAAATGGCACCCTCCGGATGTGCTTTTTCTATCAATTTTGCAACCGGCATAATCCGAATCAGAATAGCCAACTAGTTGGAATCTAGCTCCTTTGGGATACCAAAGACCAATGCTTGGGGTGTGCTTAAGATATCTTAAGATTCTTTTTACGGCACTTAAGTGAGGTTCTTTAGGGCACGCTTGAAAGCGAGCACATATGCACACACTAAATATGATATCGGGCCTAGATGCGGTAAGGTACAACAAACTACCAATCATAGAGCGGTAGAGAGTTTGATCAACCAGTTTACCTCCCTCATCTAGGTCGAGATGTCCATTAGATGGCATTGGGGTCTTGATTGGTTTGCATTCTTCCATCTTGAATCTCTTGAGAAGATCCTTGGTATATTTTTCTTGAGAGATGAAAATCCCTTCTCTCATTTGCTTGACTTGAAAACCAAGGAAGAATGTGAGCTCACCAATCATAGACATCTCGAACTCCTTTGACATCAATTCACCAAATTCCTTGCAATATTCTTCATTTGTTGACCCGAAGATGATATCATCAACATAAACTTGACAAATGAAGATCTCCCCATTAAGCTTCTTGGTAAAAAGTGTGGTGTCGACCTTCCCAATGGTGAAGCCCTTCTCAATGAGGAAGTCCCGGAGGCGCTCATACCACGCTCTAGGGGCTTGCTTGAGCCCATATAGCGCCTTGGACAACCTATAAACATGATTAGGATATCTAGGGTCTTCAAACCCGGGAGGTTGATTAACATAGACTAGTTCATTTATGAAGCCATTTAAGAATACACTTTTCACATCCATTTGATATAGTTTCATATCATGATGTGATGCATATGCAAGGAGGATACGAATGGCTTCAAGTCTTACAACGGGTGCAAAGGTCTCTCCAAAATCAAGACCTTCAACTTGAGAGAACCCCTTTGCAACTAGTCTTGCCTTGTTCCTCACTACTATGCCTTGGTCATCTTGCTTGTTGCGGAACACCCACTTGGTTCCAATGACTCTTGCACCTTTTGGATGCTCTTCAAGCGTCCATACTTGATTGCGGGTGAAGTTGTTTAATTCTTCATGCATAGCATTCACCCAATCCGGATCTTGAAGAGCTTCTTCTACATTCTTAGGTTCAACACAAGAGACAAAAGAGTGATGTTCAACAAAGGAAGCAAGCTTTTGAGATCGAGTCATTACTCCCTTAGTAGGACTCCCTATGATGAGATCTTGTAGATGTGCTTGAAGTAGAGGTGAGTTTCTTCTATCAACTACTTGAGGAGGAGGATGGGGAGCATCAACATCTTGTGCTTGTGCCTCGGCTTGTTCATGAGAGACATGAGTGTCTTCATTTTTAACTCTCTCATCCTTGTCATCATCTTGAGGCACACGTGATGAAGATGGTGGATCAACAATTTGTACATCGTCTTCATCATCTTTTGGCTTGTGTCTCCCACCGGCATGTTCTTCATTGCCTCTCTCAAGGGTTCATCACCTACATCATCACAATTCTCAATTGCTCCTTGGGAGCCGTTAGATTCATCAAATTCCACATCATATATGTTTCTTCAACCAAACCGGTGGCATGGTTAAATACTCTATATGCTTTGGACTTTGATGAGTAACCAACAAGGAAACCAATATCACAACGTCTTTGAAACTTCCCTAGGTGTTGACGCTTCTTGTAGATATAGCATTTGCAACCAAACACTTGGAAGAATGAGACGTCCGGCTTCTTCCCATTTAACAACTCATAGGGGGTCTTGCCAAGAAACTTTTGTAGGAAGAGGCGATTTGAAGCATAGCATGCGGTGTTGATTGCCTCAGCCCACAACTTCTCCAGAGTGTTATACTCATCTAACATTGTTCTTGCAAGGGTGATCAAAGTCTGGTTCTTTCTCTCAACTACACCATTTTGTTGAGGAGTGTAAGTTGAAGAAACTTCATGCTTGATTCCAATTTCATCACAATAAGCTTCAATGTTTGTGTTGTCAAACTCTTTGCCATTGTAATTTCTAATCTTCTTTATCTTGACTTCAAATTTATTTTGAGCTCTCTTTGCAAACATCTTGAAGCAATTTGCCACTTCGGATTTGTCATGAAGGAAGAAGGTCCATGTGTACCTTGAGTAGTCATCCACTATCACAAGACAATAGAGATTTCCACCCAAGCTCTTGTAGGTTGTAGGTCTAAACAAATCCATGTGTAGGAGTTCTAGTACTCTTGAAGTTGACATGTAAGCTTTGGTTGGATGAGTGTTTGCAACTTATTTTCCGGCTTGACATGCACTACAAAGTTTGTCCTTTTTAAACTTTACATCCTTCAATCCTCTCACTAGTTCTTTCTTTAATAGCTTGTTGAGAGTGTTCATTCCAACATGAGCAAGCCTCCTATGCCAAAGCCATCCAAGTGAGGTCTTGGTGAACAAACATGTCATCAAGTTTGCATCTTCGGAGGTGAAGTCAACAAGATAAAGATTATTGTATCTAAAGCCTTTGAATATCACTTGCTTGTCATCTATCTTTGAAACAACCACTTCATTAGGTGTGAACAAGCATTGGAAACCAAGGTCACAAAGTTGCCCAACGGATAATAAGTTGAAACTCAATGAAGCAACATAGAGGACATTTGAGAGTGAGTGATCATTTGATATTGCAATCTTGCCTATGCCCTTGACTTTGCTCTTTGAATTATCCCCAAATGTGATCTTCTCTTGACATACCCCATTCTCTTCAATGGAGGTGAACATACGAGAATCACCGGTCATATGTTGAGTGCAACCACTATCAATAACCCAATGAGATCCACCGGTCTTGTAGTTTACCTACACATAAGAGATCAAGCTTTTTGTTTAGGGACCCACACTTGAGAGGGACCCTTGACTTTCTCAACTAGTGACTTCGCAACCCATATTTTCTTTGGCCTATTCTTGTTTGGGGGACCCAAGAACATAACTT
The DNA here is from genome assembly GCA_022457205.1 of Saccharum spontaneum. Lineage (NCBI taxonomy): Eukaryota > Viridiplantae > Streptophyta > Magnoliopsida > Poales > Poaceae > Saccharum > Saccharum spontaneum. Next base: position 47,549,103 of record CM039616.1, read on the forward strand.
TCATCTTTCCATTTGAATCTTTTCTTAGCATGTAATGAGCATTGAAGGCAAAAGGGTCTAGCAATGTTGGGCAAGGGTTGTGGTGGTGGAGTTTTGCACTCATGAGCAAAATGGCCTTCTTGTCCACACTCAACACATCTCTTTGGCTTGGGCTTTGACTTGCTTTGTTGTTGTTGAGCTTTAGCCTTCTTCTCTTGATTTGCCAAGTACCCAATACCACTTCTATCCATCTTCATTATGGTGTTCATGAGTAGCTCACTTTGCAAATATTGGCCTCTTGTGAACTTGCTTAGGCCGGTCTTGAGATGCTCTTTCTCTTGCTTGAGCTTTTTGTTTTCTTCAATGAGTGACTCATTTGTTGTTTGCTTCTCAAGAGCCATCAAACCTTTTAACTTCTTGTTCTCATTTGCAAGCTTCTCATTTTCACTCTTGATCTTGGCATAATCATCATAGTTGCTTGATTCTACCACACTCTTGCCTTTGCTACTAGAACCTTGCTCAATACTTTCAATGATCAAGTCATCACATGATGTAGCTATGTCACACTTAACAACTTTGTTAGTAGCATCATGTGTCTCAAGAGAAAGTTCATTAGCAACCACAAGACTATCATAGTCAATTTTTAATGTTGTATATTTATCTTTTAGAGAGTTATGCCTAGTGATGAGCTCATCATGCTTCATCTCAAGTTTATCATGTTGATCTCTAAGCTCTTTGTTAGAAGTTTTGAGCTCCTTGAGAGTAGAAGACATAATTTCATTTTGATCTTTGAGCTCACCACTAGCTTTTTGTGCATTTTCAAGCTTGGATGAGAGTGATTCATTTTCATTTTGAAGTTCATCATTTTCATTTCTAGTCCTTCTTATGACTTTAGTGTATTTATTCAATAATTTTACAAGTTCATCATAAGAAGGTGCGTCATATTCATCATCACTATCACTATCATCACCATCATCACTATCATTGTTTTGTACCTTTCGTTCACCCTTGGCCATAAGGCATAGGTGAGTAGTGGACGATGACGGTAAAGGTGGTGGTGAAGGTGGTGATGAAGATGTCGGTGAAGATGATGGCCCCATCACAAATGCGGCAACCTTCTCTTTCTCATCATCGCTCTCATCACCAGAGGACTCACAAGATGATTCAATGTCGGTGAGCCAATCACCAACAATGTATGCCTTTCCTCCCTTCTTCTTCTTGTGGAACTCCTTCTTCTTGCCATCCTTCTTCTTGTATGGCTTGTTTTTCTTTTTCTCTTCTTCTTCATCACTTGAATCATTCTTTTTGCCCTTGTTCTTGTTCTTGTACTTGTCTTTTGGAGGTCTAGGGCACTGATGAGCTAAGTGGCCAAGTTCACCACAATTGTAGCAATCTATCTCAGAGATTGGCTTCCTTTTGCTACTTGTGAAGAATTTCTTTTTCTTGCCATCGAACTTGATGCCACTCTTGTTGAGCTTCTTTAGCATTTTGGTGGTCTTCCTCACCATGAGTGCAAGTGATTCATCATCAATGTCACTTTCACTTGAGCTCTCTTGCACCATCATGGCTTGGCCCTTCTTTTTCTTCTTGTCATGGCTAGCTTTGAAGGCCAAGTCTTTCTTCTTGAAAGATGATGAGCTCTCTTTTGGAGTGATGTGCATGTACATCTCATGAGCATTGATCTTCCCCAATACTTGTGTCGGTGTTACGGTGGAGAGATCACTTTGGTGAAGCACGGTGACAATGTGACCATACTTCTCAACGGGAAGAACACTCAAGATCTTCCTTGCAACATCCGATTGGCTCATTTGAGTGAGCCCAAGAGCATTGAGGTCCTCTACAAGAACATTCAATCGAGTGTACATGTCATTAGCACTTTCTTTGGGAAGCATCTCAAAAGAATTGATTTTCTTTAAAGCAATATGATAGTGTTCCTCACGCTTACTCTTAGTTCTCTCATGGAGAGCACAAAGGTTTTCCCACAATTCATGAGCGTTCTTTGCATTACGCACACGATTGAAGATATCCTTGCCTAAGCCCCGGTAGAGTGCATTTTTGGCCTTTGCATTCCACCGGTCGTACTTCTCCTCGTCACCACTTGGGTTGGCGGGATCCTTGATAGCGGGAAGCCCTTGGGTTGCGGCTCTAAGACACCCAACATCTATGGCTTCGAGGTACGCCTCTATACGAATTTTCCAATCTGGAAAATCATCCCCCTCAAAGGTGGGAGGTGGTCCTTCCTCGTTAGACATCTTACTCTAGGCGGTAAAGCCTAAATTAGGAGCAACTCGGCTACGATACCAATTGAAAGGATCAAGATGCCCAAGAGGGGGGTGAATTGGGCTTTTCTAAAAATTAATTGCAAGAATTAAATCCTACAAGCCGGAATTCACCCCTAGTGCCTATTTGTGTTCCTAGAGATTTTACCGGTAAAAGTTTTGCACCCTAGTTTCCAATCCTAGTCTAGCATGGCAATTCTAGGAAAGTAAATCAAGCAATGAAAGTAAATACGAGAATGTAAATGCTTGAAAGTAAGGGCAAGGAACACGACGATGTTTTTCCGAGGTATCGGAGAGTCGCCACTCTCCACTAGTCCTCGTTAGAGCACCCGCGCAAGGGTGTAGCTCCCCCTTGATCCGCGCAAGGATCAAGTGCTCTCTACGGGCTGATTCTTCAACACTCCGTCGTGGTGAATCGCCCAAAACCGCTCACATGATGAGTTGGGTCATCCACAAGCTCCGCCGGATGATCACCAAACTCCCAATCACCACCAAGCCGTCTAGGTGATGGAGATCACCAAGAGTAACAAGCTAGAACTCTCACTCGACCACAACGAGCCTAATGAGAAGGTGGATGCACACTTGCTACTCTCTATTCACTAGTGGAGGACTCTCAAGCTTTGATTCTCAAAACACAATCCTCACTAGAGCTCTTGCACTCCCTTGCACTCCAAAGGTGTTTCTCAGCTGAACAAATGAGCAAGAGACCTCTAAAAGAGGTGGTGGGGATGTATTTATACACCCCTCAAACAAATTCAACCGTTACCTGCCAACTCAGCAAAATACGAGGTGACCGGATGCGCCGGTCGAAGTGACCGGACGCGCCGATCGCTCGTAACGGTCAAAACTAGAAATAACGGCTGAGTGACCGGACGCGCCGTTCTAGGGTGACCGGACGCGTCCGATCGTGCAGGGAGCTTACTGTACTTTGACCTGACGCGCGACCGCGTCCGATCGGTGATGACCAGACGTGTCCAGTCGTCAAAGTACCTTACTGGAACATGACCGGACACGCCGATCACACTCCAGTCGCGTCCGATTAGGTAGTTTCCCTCAAGTGACACGTGTCAGCCAGAACACCGTGTCCGGTCCTCGCAAGGGCCGCGTCCGGTCGTCAGCGCTGAGACACAGTTAGCGGTTAGAACTGACCGGATGCATCCGGTCAAGCCAGGCACCGCGTCCGGTCAAGGGAAAACGCCTCTAAACACTCCGAAACGCGACGCAACTTGAACCAAGTTGCTTCCAATTGAACTTTGAGATATTCTAGAGCTTCCTAGTGCTAAGTTTGACAAGTGTGCACCACACCTAAACATGAGACTCACCTAGGTCAAGCTACTCGCTCATGCCCCCCTTTATAGTACGGCCAAAGGAAAAAGCGAAGATCCTAACGACTATTCCGAATGTATCTCAACACCTTGACATCCGGAACTAACCGTCCTTAATCTTGACATCAATCCTTTGAAAACCGAAACGATTTCCATCAAGGGGCATGAATACCATAGTGCCCAAAGCAGTTAACATCTCCATGACCTAACTTTCCAAAGTTTCAGCAAAACACACGTTAGTCATGGTAAAAAGCGTTGTCATCAATTGCCGAAACCAACTCTCGGGGCCTAGATGCTTTCAGGCTCTAAGACACCCCACATCTATGGCTTCGAGGTACGCCTCCATGCGGATTTTCCAATATGAAAAATCATCTCCCTCAAAGATGGGAGGTGGTCCTTCCCCGTTAGACATCTTGCTCTAGGCGGTGAAGCCTAAATTAGGAGCAACTCGGCTCTGATACCAATTGAAAGGATCAAGATGTCCAAGAGGGGGGGTGAATTGGGCTTTTTTAAAAATTAATTACAAGAATTAAATCCTACAAGCCAAATATCACCCCTAGTGCCTACTTGTGTTCCTTGTGATTCTACCGGTAAAAAGTTTTGCACCCTAAGTTCCAATCCTAGTCTAGCAAGGCAATTCTAGGAAAGTAAACCAAGCAAAGAAAGTAATACGAGAAAGTAAATACTTGAAAGTAAGGGTAAGGAACACGGCGATGTTTTCCTAAGGTATCAGAGAGTCGCCACTCCCCACTAGTCCTCGTTGGAGCACCCGCGCAAGGGTGTAGCTCCCCCTTGATCCGCGCAAGGATCAAGTGCTCTCTACGGGCTGATTCTTCGACACTCTGTCACGGTAAATCACCCAAAACCGCTCACAAGATGAGTCGGGTCATCCACAAGCTCCGCCGGATGATCACCAAACTTTCAATCACCACCAAGCCATCTAGGTGATGGCGATCACCAAGAGTAACGAGCTAGAACTCTCACTTGACCACAACAAGCCTAATGAGAAGATGGATGCACACTTGCTACTCCCTAGACACTAGAGAGGGATCCTCAAACTTTGATTCTCAAAACACTACTCTCACTAGAGCTCTTGCACTCTCTTGCACTCCAAAGGTGTTTCTCAGCTGAACAAATGAGCAAGAGACCTCTAAAAGAGGTGGAGGGGATGTATTTATATACCCCACAATCAAATCCAACCGTTACCTGCCAACTCAGCAAAATACGCGATGACCGGACGCGTCGGTCAACATGACCGGACGCGCCGGTCGATCGTAACGGACGAAATTATGAACGACTCTGCTGAGTGACCGGACACACCAATCAGGGGTGATCGGACGCGTCCGATCGTGCAAGGTGCTTACTGTACTACGATCTGACGTTCGACCGCGTCCGATCAGTGATAACCGGACGCGTCCGATCGTCAAGGTACCTTACTGGAACGTGACCGGACGCGCCGATCACTTCCCAGTCGCGTCCGATGAGTTGTTTTCCCTTCTGTGACACGTGTCAGTGAAAACACCGCGTCCGGTCCTCATAAGGACCGTGTCTGGTCAACCGTGCTGTAACGCAGTAACTGATTAGTACTGACCGGACGCGTCCGGTCAAGAGAAAACGACTCTAACTACTCCGAAATGCGACGCAACTTGAACCAAGTTACTTCCAACTGAACTTTGAGCTTTTCTTGAGCTACCTAGTGCTAAGTTTGACAAGTGTGCACCACACCTAAACACAAGACTCATCTAGGTCAAGCTACTCGCTCATGCCCCCTTTATAGTACGGCCAAAGGAAAAAAAAGCGAAGATCCTAACGACTATTCCGAATTCAACTCAACACCTTGACATTCGGAATTAACCGTCCTTAATCTTGTCGTTGATCATTTGAAAACCGAAACGATTTCCATCAAAGGACATGAATTCTATACTGCCCAAAGTAGTTATCAACCCCATGACCTAACTTACCAAAGTTTCTGCAAAACACACGTTAGTCATGGTAATAATGTATTGACATCAATTGCCGAAACCAACTCTCGGGGCCTAGATGCTTTCATAGGCCGTTTTAATTTTTTTGGTATATCGAATTTGCACTCCCCGCCACCATCTTGCCCGCCTCCACCGCCGAGTCATGGCCGCTGCGGAGTCATGTACAAGAAGAGAGAGAGAGAGAGAGAGCTTGGGAGCAAGATATGCCAGAACCCTAGCGTTGGCGAGGTCTCTGTCTCCGACGCCGGCACGCTTGCTGTGAGGATAGGGTGGGGGAGGACCTACATCGCGCTGTTGGTGGGCCTGCGTCGCGACAGGTCACGTATTAGAATTTACGTTTTGCTTTTGTTTTGGAGTTGAGGAATCTCCTGTCTTGTTTTGGTATTTCTTTTTGTTTTGGAGTTGAGGAATCTCCTGTCTTGTTTCGGTATTTCTTTTGAACCTAGTTTTGGAGTTGAGGAATCTCCTGTCTTGTTTTGGTATTTCTTTTTGTTTTGGAGTTGAGGAATCTCCTGTCTTATTTCGGTATTTCTTTTGAACCTAGTTTTGGAGTTGAGGAATCTCCTATCTTGTTTTGGTATTTCTTTTTGTTTTGGAGTTGAGGAATCTCATGTCTTGTTTCGGTATTTCTTTTGAACCTAATTGAAGTCGCCTCTTTTCCTTCCTTTCTTGCTTTTGAGTTGCGTTTGTTTTTTTCGCCTAATAAAAATTAAGGCAAAGCTTTTGCCATCCTTTCCTGAAACAAAAATCTCAAAGATCTACTCACGTCTCAATTTTATTGGTAGGAGTACGTCATAGATCATACCATATACTTCCAAAGTTTTCGAGCAAAGGAACTTTTATATCAGGAGCAACTAGAAAAGGTGACGAAATAGAAAATAACACAAAATCCAGATTTTAAAACTATTACCGGTAGCACAGGCTTCTCTGCATGACAGGCACATAGCGGGAACGCTAAGACTACCCGTAGTGGGTACTCTAAAACGATACTCTAAAGCTTTAGAGTATGAATATAGAGTAAAAACTGCTACACTGGGTACTCTAAAACGATACTCTATCCTTTTTCTTACTCTATATTTAGAGTGGTACTGTGCTTACTCTATACTCTAGAGTGGCGGGCCTCGCTAGTTGAATAAAGGAAAAAATATTATAACTCACAAACCAAAAATTCAAATTAAATTTCGATTTCACCATTAAATTCGTCTCAATAAATCCTTCAAAACTAGATCACACATAGATATATTTAGATAAAGTGACAAGTGGGTCTCACAGTGAATAGAGTGGATAGAAGATGATATAGAGGATGGATGAATGTGAGAGAATTGAGTATAGAGGAGAGAATCTTGCTGACTAGGACATATAGAGGATGAATATAGAGGTTCATGAGTGCGGGGTTTGCAATTGCAAGTACACTACTACAGGTAAGCTTGCAAGAGGCTGAAAGCCTAGCAACTAGCGAGCAGTTACTGCATGAAATGGTAAAGTATGTAGCTTAATCTTCGCTCTCGTGCTCTTGCAACGCCTTCCATGGAGGATGAGTTCCAGTATCTCTGAGGTTTCACTGCTTGTCTTTCCGGCTGCCATCACGAGATCTCTTCCGCCGCTGCTTGGAGCAGCTGGACCTCGGTTGGGCAGAACGGGCATCAGGAACAGGCAGACGATGCTCACCAGCCAAAGCAGGGAAACCAGCGGCAGGGTTTCTGCAAATAAAAGACAATCGTCTTAGCATCACGAGTTACTTCACCGGCCTTTCAAACGGAAAGATTCTAACAAAAATCTGGTTGCACTTGTGCTTTTGATTTAGTCACTTGCTTGGTAATTTACGACTGATCATCATAACCGCGGTTCAAGCCACAGAGAGGACTGATTGATGGTAAACAAATCGATTCATCTAATTTCAGGGAACGAATAAGATTTGAGGATGGATGATATGGCTTACCCGTGAGTACGGCAGACTCCTGCATGGCTGTGGGAGCACCAACAGGCCTATCCTTCATCAAGCTCTGGCGCAGTGCCATGTTCTCAGCTGCATAGCACTGAAGTGCGTAGCTGAGGCGGCGGCACTCTGCCTCCAAATACTTGCTCTTCGTCTCCAAGTCCTTTATGTACGACTTCTTCCTCTCCCTGGATTTCATTGCGGAATCTCTGTTCCTCATTTGCCTGATAAATTCACAAGGCAGGTTGTTTTTATACAGGAGATAAATTGCCTAATTAGACTTTAGAAACAAAAATGTAAAAGAACAAAAAAAAACATCTTGAATTCATGAATCAGATTCTTCCCATCTGCTGACCGAATTTCTAGCAGTTCACAGTGCAACCAAGGTAATCATTTATGCATATGCTATCTTCCAAATATCCTTGCAAATACTCTTCCTAGTTTTTGCGACAATTACGAATTCGAATCTCCAGTTATCACTCGCAGACATTTCTTTCATTCGATAGGGTTTACACTAAATACCAAACATTATGAATTGGATGGAACACGATTTCTGCATACAACCTAAACAATAATCCACAAACCTAGGCATATGGTCCATCCCTAACTGCCATGTAGCTCCTAAATTTCACTAGCAAGCATGATCACATAAATCCCCCTCAATTTCTGCATACAACCTAAGCAATAATCCACCCAAACCTAGGCATATGGTTCATCCCTAACTGCCATGTAGCTCCTAAATTTCACTAGCAAGCATGATCACATAAATCCCTTCAATTTCTTAAACCAATTTCTTAAACGAAGGGGAAGGAGTTTTCACATGTCCTGCACTAAACAACAGAATCAACATACCTCCTCTTCTTCTTGCTGACGGGATCATCGCCATCCACCTCCACCGTCTCCATCTCCGCCTCCGGCTCCGGCGTCACGACTTCCACCACCTCGTCCCTGCCGGAGTCCGCATCCGTGCTTGCCCCCGCCTCCCCCTCATCTTTCCCCTCCCCGCCGTCGTACAGCGCGTCGAAGAACTGATCCACGCTGATCCCCTCGACCTCCCCGCCCAACTCTCCCTCCGCCTCCCCCTCCCCCTCCTGCATCAGGAACCTCTCGATCTCCGAGAGCGCCACCTCCCCGGGCGGGCTCGCCCGGGAGGTCACCGACTCCGGCGACCCCGCTTCCGCATCGTGCGCCGTCGCCGGCGCCGACGGGACGATGAGGTCGGAGACGGCGGCGGGTTCGCCGGAGAAGGAGGCGAGGAGGGCGTCAAGGTCGATGTCCATGGGGACGGACGGCGAGATATTTTGTTCGTTGTGGTCGTAGCTGTGCGGTTTTATAGCGGACTCTATCTCTCCTCTCGGAAGTCTTGCTTCGCGAGGAAGGAGAGGAAGGTTCCTGGCAGTTTAGCGGGTGGGGGCCACACGGGGTGGTGCCGTGGCCTGGCCAATCGGAGAGGCCGGATTTGCCAGGTCAGCTCCCGGATCTTGCTTTGCGAGCTCACTCCAGGGGAGGAGGCGAGGAGCACTGCCCGTCGCTCGCTGGGGCTCTGTGCGCCGCAGACCGCAGCCGGCTGAGTTCTCTGTGGCACCTCAGCGGGCCGAAACTTTTCCTTACTGGGCTTGCTTACCGGCCCAGGCAACCGGCGGCCTATGGCCTTTCCAATTCCTGCAGAACATTTCCTCATTCTCATTCATTGCAGTCGCTTTCACCGAGCCGTCTGTCCACAGCAGCTGCCTCCATCGTGCAATCCGCCCGCCGCGGCTACGGCGTGCCGTCCGCCCACACCCACTCTGCATCGCCGCCACGCCCATCCTTTGTTGCACCCCATCCTACGTCGCGCCCACCCCAATCTCGCATCGCGCCCCCCTCTCACCTCGTCTGTCATGGCTATGGTGTTCATCGCGCCACCACCACCCTGGCGCCACCCAGGAGGAGGTCGTCGCTGGTGCACCTGCGCTTGGGCATATGCTGGGCCGTTGTTCTCAATGCCCCCTGACCCGAGCTTGCTGGCTACTGCAGTTCGTCACTAGGTAGGGCGTGGCTGTCAACGCCATGTTTTAAGTGTTTAGACGTTTCAAGCAGATGTTTTAAGTGTTTTATCTATATGTTGCAAAAATAGATCTGGGATGTTCAATATGTTGCAATGACAATATACGCATGTTGCAAGTGTATGTTTCGAGTGTTTCAGACATATGTTTCAAATGTTTCATCCGAATGTTGTATAACATGCATGTTGCAAGCATTTGTTTCAAGTGTTTCGGGTGCTTGATATGTATGTTGCAATTGTTTCATTTCATTCGGATGTTGCATATGTTTTGCAATTGTTATACATGTGTTTTCAAGTGTTTCAGATGTTTTTACAAGTGTTTCAGACATGTTTCAAGTGTTTTAGCTGATTCGGACGTACGTTATAAGTGTTTCATCTAGATGTTTCAAAAGTAGATCAGGATCCTCCACATGTTGCAATGTGCCCCACCCACCACAACCTCCCGGTGCAGTTGTTGGGACGCTGTGTGTGTGGGGAGAAGAGGGATGGAGCGCTACTTGGCGGCGGGGGAAGTGGAGGGAGATGGCGATAGGGGAGCAGTGCAAGGTGTGGAGGGGAGCGGACCAGCAGGAAAGCGCATGGAATGGCGGGGAGGGGAGGGGCGTGGGAAGCAGGAAGCACAGGGAGCGGCGCAGGTGGTCCCCTGCTTATGCATGCAGCAGGCGCTGGCGCGGGCGTGTAGCAAGCACGAGCGTTTGGACGCTAGCACTGCTGATTTTTAAGTTAAATCTAATCTAATTGAGAATGACCATGGGCATAACCGAGTTGCTTATATCTGCACAGCACGGCTTGCAACAGTCAAACCTCACATTCAGACATGAGAGAAAGCCCATCATGTAAAAGGTTGCACTGCAGATCTCAAGAGCTAACTTGGTAATCCTGTGTTTGTTTTCTTGCATTAATGCTAATCTTAGATCAAGAACATTGTATTTGATATTTTTCCCTTATTTGTTCATAGGCGTTATGATGATCTCTATTATATTCGCAGATCAATCTCTCGTGATGGCAAAAAAACTACTAAGAGATCATTTTGGTGTGGGAGGTGAAGGAATGGTTGTCATGAACACACAGCTGCATTAGGGAGTGTAGTAACCTCAGCCTCAGCATACCGATGGATTGAGGAGAGAAACTGCCAAGAAAGAGGCCACAAATATATACAGAAGAGCAGTTTATTACCTGGAGGACTGGATATGCAGTAGGCATATAATTTCTTAGTGATTCATTCCATCAGGTGAAATGCACATAATTTGAATCATTCATGTTTACCTTTCGAAACAAAATACGTGGAGGAAGATAGACGATTTGTACCATGCTTATCAGAAGCCGCGTACAATCCCTGAAAATATTCCTGCAGCATATCCATAGGTAGAAGAGCATCTGTGAATTAAATCATCGACTAATTAGAGCCTACATTTGTAAGACTACAGAAAGCAGGTACCTTTGCAGTCGAAACGCAGGTTAGCAAAACAATTGGTGCTGACCATATCTCATAGGGGCATTCCGTGGACCACATGGTATGCAACTCTGGATTCATTGAAAGCCAAGCATGATCAGACAATTGATGTAAGCAAATTGAGAAGCAGCTTAAAAATCTAATAACAAACAAAAAGTAGGGAGTAATGGAACACACAAAGGTAGGGAAAATTCGAACTGGAACCGTAGTTGAAGAACAACAACAGGACCTCCATATCGATGCGTACCTTCTACGTGGCTTCTGTGCAGGGGTAGGCTGAAGAGGAAGAGGAATCCAGAAAAGGGGAGGAGCGAGCGTACCTTGCTGCGTCTCCTGCGGCCGCTGGCGCCGCCAACGGATCGATTGGAAGGAGGCAGAGCCTCGCCGATGGTGGGGCTTCCGCGTCGGGCGGGGGCAGGGGAGCCGGTCCGCCCTGCCCGGGGCTGTCGCGCGGGGGCTTCCTCCAGGTCCACGCCGGTGCGCCGCCATGGCAGGGCCCGCCCGAGCCGGCAGCGGCCCTGGCGGCGGGCGCGGCGCTGAGCGGAGGCAGGGAGCAATGCATGCGGGTGGCCCTGGAGGTCGGAGTGGAGCGTACGGCGGCCGGGCGGAGCGGTCGAGGGTGCGGGACGGGAGGAGAAGGTTCGGGAGAGAGGGGGAGTGGCTTGGGGGAGAGAGAGGCGCAGCAGGCGGCGGCGCTTCTTTTTCGTGTGGGACCGATGGACGTGGAGGGCGCGGCGAAGCAGACGTGTAGGGCCGGGAGGGAGGGACCGTGAGGAGTCGTCGGATGGCAGGGAGGCCGGATCGTGCGGCCGAGAAAGTGTAGACGTGGCTCACTGCCGTGCGTTTTTAGTATACAGCCATAAAGTTAATAGTTTAGTTAGATTTAACAGAACCTATGTGGTGCAACAATTAGTGTGAGCAATAACGATCCTGACAACGACGTGGAATGGAAACTACGTCGGCTTGGCCTCTTTTGTGCTGGCATACGACGCCCGTCCCAGCCAGACTGTGTTTTTTCTCTTTTTTTTTTTGCAAAATTCTTTCTCTCTCTTTTTTTTTTTTTGCGAAACTTCTCTCTCTCTCTTTTTGCAAAATTTATTGCATATGCTCATATGTAAGCATATATCCAATTTTTATACAAGATCTTGGTTTAGGCTGGTAGGTATTGATTGGTCACAACAAATGGGCATATGTCGACGAATTTAGGCTGGTTTCATTGGCCAGGTCATTGCAGCCTTGCAGGTGTCCGGATATCTTTTTTCCCCTCCGCAGCGGACCAAACGGGTAGCGGCAGATACAAGCTGTGGCATCGGACGGCTCAAAGAAAGAGGCAACCTGGCCAAAGGAGGGAATGAATTTTGGTGTTAAAAAACAAAGACAATGGTAGATGGTAGATTCCATGGCTGCAATTCCCCCACCTCCTTCCATGAGCATATAAATTGCCCGTCCTGCAGGCCACCTTCAACATGCATAGCGACCTCAACCTTGCACACATACTGTGAGTTTGTGTGAGGTCAAGATGGTGGCGTTAGTGAGGAAGAGAACCCCATGGCTCGCCCTCTTCGTTGTCAGCATGTTGCTCCTGCAGCAGCACAGTGCTTTGGGATGTGGAGGCGGCGGCGGCGGAGGGGGAGGTGGAGGCGGAGGCGGCGGTGGTGGTGGAGGGGGAGGGTTTTTGGGAGGATGGTTTTGGAGAGGAGGAGGTGGTGGCACTAGAGGAGACGGAGAGGATGGTGATGGAGGTGGAGACATTGGCCAAAGAGTGTTGCCCTAATAAATCAATATATGTTCTTATCATGATATCTTCTTGTGCTTTTTAGTCGCGTCTGTTAGTTGATCTCCACTGGACTTGGCCCAACGGCCATGTCTGGGCCCTAATCTCGCGTCCTGATCGGGGATGTCCAGCCCAATGACGTGGCTGGTGGGCCCCCGTCGTACAGTGCTATAAATAGGAGGTGTGGTTGCAGTGGTTAGGGTAATGAGGTTCACTCCACTGCCGCAACCCCACTCTCCTAACCCAATCCGATCCCGAGGGTGCACTGCCAGCGGCGGGAAGCACCACCAGCGTCTCCACGCCGACACTCAAGCCATGGCGTATTCTTCTTCTTCCTCCAACTGATGGTCGGTAACATCACACACTCCCATCCTCTCTGTCTATCTCCCTAGGTCTCTCGGATATTGTGTCGATCTACTTGCTTATCCAGTAAAGTAAAGAATATACCCACTGATCTACACCTAGAACGGTCCACTGAATTTAACATTGGTACCGGAGCCTCGTTGCTAGTGTTGATTCAGATCGGGTAAAAGAAGTCGAAATCACAGAAAAGAAGATGTGACGGATTTCAATCCGGACAGAAACGGAAGAAAGAAATCGGTTCAACCGAAACCCTAACCTTAACTGCCTGATGAAGGATCGGGCAGTGAGGGGAAATGAACGAGATGAATCGTTTTTCGAATCGGATAGACGCTAACCCTAAAGAATTAGAATGAAAGGAGAAAGAAAGGGGCAGTAGCCCACCTGCGGCTCACCTGCCGCAGTCACCACCGCGGTGCCGCTCGACGGCGCCGCGCCCTCTTCTCGGCTGCGGCTAAGAGAGTGTGGGGAGGTGGTTAGAAGAAGAAAAAGGAAAGAAGAGAACGAACTTGATTCGGATGAAATCCTATGAACCCTAACCCTAACCCTACGAAGCTGGACGGGCGAAGGGGAGGGGCATCCCAGGAGCCGAACCGCAGCGCATGGGAAAAGAATCAAACCTCCTAATGAAACTGAACGGTCCGCGGGAGGTCTTACCAGGGCTTCCTCGCCGCCGTCAGAACCGACCGGCGCGCGGGAAGAAACGAGTCGCCGGCAGGCGTGGCCTCACCGCGGCGCGGATCCTCCTCGGCCTCGATCGAAGGGCACCACCGCAGTACCACTCGACGGCGCCGCGCGCGGCTTCGGTCGCACGCGCGCGCCGGCGAGGGGTACCCCGGGGGCGCCATGTCTCTCCCGCGCTGACCATCGGCATGGTCTCCAGGTGGGGCTACTGCTTGCGAGATGGGAAGGGGAAGATAGAGAAAAGAAGGAAAGGCCGGGGGAGGGGAGCCGGCGGCGGCGCAAGCTCCGGCGAGGCCGCGCCCTCGCGGTCGCCGGTGACCACCACCGTCGCGGTTTTGCGGCTGAGAGAAAGAAAATGAAAAGCCTAGGGTTTTGGGAGAAACCGGCCGGGCGGCGGTTTTGATCGGGCGAAAATGAAGGGCTACCGCACGATCTGATCGGACGGTCGCTAGTGAAAGGGCCAGAAATGGCCCAGGCGGGATGCCTCTTTCCCGGCCCAGGCCCAGGTTGCGGCCTGGGCGCGGGCGCGCACTGTGTGAGCGGCTGGGCCGCTGGCAGCTCTTGCTACTGGGCCGCGAAAGGAGAGCCCTGCTGGGCCAAACTAGCTGGGCCGCAAAGAGCGCTGTGCGCGCGCTGGGCCACGGGCCGCACAGTGCACAGCGCGGCTGCGAGCAGGCCTTCGGGCCAAAATTCTGTGATGAATAGTAGAGTTTATGAATTCTTGTTTTATTATTTCAGAAGCAAGTTGTAATGAATTTTCACAAATTTGAAGAATTGAATCATGTTTGATGAATAAATCTCTGTTAAATTTTTGAACCAACGGGATAAAACTTTCAGAGACAAGAAATGTACAGAAAATGCTTCTGAAAAGGAGATGAATTTTATTTCAAGAATTTTGTCACGTTTTCCGCTGCAAAGAAAAAGAATATTGCCTTCTCATTAAATCCGAACCAACGGGAGGATTTAATTTGAAGAGTTCAGAAAATGATGAAAAGTTTATCCTCTAATTAAACCAACGAGAAAATTTTGATTAGAGGGATATCCATATTATGGTTTAAGTAAAATTATGATATTGTTATTTTCTGACCAACGTTGATGATAACAATATTATAAGCTTATTTATGAATTTGAGGTTGAAATTTAAATCTCTGATAAATTATGCATCAAAGTGACCAATTTTTCAGAGAATAGATAAAGATCAAGAAATGCTCATGAAATAGAAAGACTATTTTCCGCTGCAATGATGATGATGATCTTCTAATTAAATTCGAACCAACGGGAGAATTCAATTTTGAAGAGAGTCAATGATAATTGAGTTGTTCCATATGTTAATTCCATTTATGCCCAACGGTGATGTGGAATTAATGTACAAGAATATTGTATTCATGATGTTGATAAGAAGTTTTATGAGTTTTATCTATGAGTTTTATGCATTTATTCTATTTCTGCCCAACGGTGATATAGAATTAATGTATAAGAAAATTGTTTTGTTCTATATCTGCCCAACGGTGATATAGAATAGAACATAAAGAAATCAGAGTTTAATGTTGATAACTATTGTTGAATAATTTTCAAACAAAGACCTTCATGCTTTCGTTCTTGAAGGCAGAAAAGAAAGAGAAAAGAAATGCACTAGGTACTTGTGACTCAGATGATGAAAAGCCTGAGAACAAATTGTATGTATGAAAGGAGGCCATTGCATGAGAGACTATGTCCTCTTCAAGAGTGGCTTGATAGGAAATAATTTTCGAAGATTTCAGGGATATTGATCCAAGAAAGAAATAGAACAATAAGATTTTAGTTTAAGAAATGTGTTTTATGTACTCTCTCTATGAAAAATAATTTAATTTTCAGTTTTTATCATCATGATATGAATGAATGATATGCATGTTTAATTTGACCAACGTCGGATTAAGCATGTGTGTTAAAGAATATCGAATTTATTCCTGAATTTGATGATTGAATATGAGCCAATCCTGGCATTTATGTCTCTACAAGAGAATTGTCTCGCATGGGGGCATAAATTTAAGAAAATACCCGCGTTGTGGGGCAAAGTTGGCATAGCACTTGTCCTGCATGGCAGGAGAAAGTGAGATGACCATGTATATCCCGCACAGGGAGAGAAGTTTAGGGTAGCTCTTATGCTATCCTAGTATGAGTTTAAGAACAAAAGGAAGTTGAAAATGAACCTCATGATAAGAATGACATGCAAGCATGACTTGCAGAAGTACTGATGAAAGGACTCTGTTGAGTTCTTGAAGTGAAATGAGGAAAAAGAACACATACTTCCATACGAATTAAGAAACAATTTCATCTTCCATGATGTAATCATGTGGATGAAGTAATCAAAGTTTCCTCACTCACAAGAGTTATGAAGGTTTCGAAATTGTGGCAGAAAAGTTTGAGCCACATTTCGAGGGGGAGGATTGTGACATGAATTGAGAAAGATAGAAAGTCAAAGAATAAGGAACTCAAAAAGATGATTGAAAGAAATTCCCCATTATATGCTTTGCATTTAGAGGAAAAGTGAAATTCCCCATTATATGCTTTGCATTTAGAGGAAAAGTGATCTATAAAGAAGGTGATCGTTGAGGGAGTACAACGGTCATAATAAAGATACCCCTAAGTATAGAAATAACTAAATTCCTGAACCTTTTACAGTTCAACAGGAAGATAGCAATGAGACTAAGAAATACGAAGACGGTGCTCAAAGCACCAAATGAGATAGATTTTAATAGAATAAACCCAAAATAAGAAAGATTGAAGATACACTATCCTTACATGAGATGGATTAATCTGGGGGAGCATGGTATGAAAAGATCCATGACTTGAAGAGAAGTGGGACCAGTGCCTACTCCAATGACTCAAGATCGACAAATGCTCAACACCATGTTGATGTTGTATGACTCATACAACACATGTTGTTAGCCCTTTAAGAAGATGAAAAAGAAAACAATGATCTAGTTATCCTATAGAATCGATTGACGATGAAAGAGCAACAACAAACCCATGTGAAAGAAGTGTCATGCCATTAGCTACAGACCTGAAGGTCTCAAAGAACAAGAGAATCAGATATTATTGATAACTATAAGTTATATATATTAATGAAGAAATTCAAATGGAGGGTGATACCACCTTATTTGAAGAAACCATAAGAGGCGTTAACACGTCTGAATGGCAAGAAACTAAGGAAATTGAAATGAAATCGATGAATACCAACGAAGTTTGAGGAAAAGAAGCAGTTCCTAATGGAGCCAAAACAGTAGGCTGTAAAGGGTCTACAAGATGAAATGTGACTTCAAAGGGAACATAAGATATAAAGCACGATTTGAATCGAAAGATTTTACACAAAGAGAATGAATAGATTACAATGAGTGCTAGTGGCACATCATGATCTGAGATGAAAGTAAAGACAACATTTCCCAATGGGATTTGTATGAAAATAATTACATGGCACAACCTAAAGGTTTTGTCGTGGAAAGAAAGAACGAACGAATGGGATGCCATCTGTAAAAAGCATTTTATGAACTAGAGCAAGTCTCTAAACAGTGGCATTTCAAGTTGAAAGATCAACTAGAAATTTTGGGTTAAAGAGACTGAGAGGACAATTGTATCTGTACAAAGTTATAGAATGGGAAATTCATTTCCTAATCCTATATATGTGGATGACACCTTACTTGCTAGTAGTGATGTCAATCTACTATATGTGAAGCAGTTCTTGTCCTCGAGGCTCGATAAGAATGTTCTCGGTGAAATGACTCTCGTTATAAGAATTGAAATTCACCGAGACAGATGAAAGGGGTATTAGGATTATCACGAAGGCATGCTTAGAAAATATTGTAAAGAAACAAAGTATGCATGCAAGTGAACCTACGCCTGTTCATATAGTCAAGGGTAATAATTTTGAGAATTTTAGCGTTACAAGAACCGAAATGAGATTGATCAAATGAATATGGATCCATATGCTTCAGCTGTTGGAAGCTTAATGAGTGCACAACTATGATATTACAGTTAATGAGTGCACAAGTATGATATTACCCTAACATATTTCATTTATCCGGGATGTTTTGGCAGAAAGTCCAGTCCAGACATAGATCACTGGAATGGAGATTGAGAATATCTTGCAATTGTGCAAAGATTTAATAAGCCTCATGATGATTAAGAAAGAACAAGTACTCTCAAATGGTTGTGGGTACAAGAATATTGAATTTTGGCGAGATGTTTAGTGAAACCCACATAGTAGCTAACTCTCGCATTTGGAGTTTTATTGTGGAAAAGCTCCGAAGAAACAGTTGTGGTGTCATCAATGATGCATACCTATAGTACAACTTATTATGAGGCTTATAGGACAGGCGAAATTGTTAACTTATACCCGGAATTGGTAATGGTATACAACAGCAATTACCATTTGAAGTGATTGACTCCTATGACAACGGGTCAAGTGTGCTGTCAAACACATTGACATGAAGTTAGACGTTGTGAAGGAGAAAGTCCGGAATCTTTTAAAAGCTTTTGAATGAATAAGTAAAAGCAAGTACTTGCAGATCAGCTTATAAAGGCTTACCACCCAGTGTGTTCAGAGAACGCACAGTCGACATGGGTTTATGGTATAGCCTATGATTCCCGGACAACAAAGGGCCCAAAGAAAGTATCATTTCAAAATGGAGAAGTGTATTGTGGCTGTTAGTCTAGCGGCACTAATTGCTGTGACGATGGGACAGTTCTATGCACTAATCTGTGATGGAATAGGAAAGAAGGAAGAAAATATGAATTGAAATTTGATTAAGAAATTGAAGAACGAAGAAGGCTATGAGAGATCAAGGGGGAGAATGTTAGTTGATCTCCACTGGACTTGGCCCAACGGCCATGTCTGGGTCCTAATCTCGCGTCCTGATCGGGGACGTCCAGCCCAATGACGTGGCTGGTGGGCCCCCGTCGTACAGTGCTATAAATAGGAGGTGTGGTTGCAGTGGTTAGGGTAATGAGGTTCACTCCACTGCCGCAACCCCACTCTCCTAACCCAATCCGATCCCGAGGGTGCACTGCCAGCGGCGGGAAGCACCACCAGCGTCTCCACGCCGACACTCAAGCCATGGCGTATTCTTCTTCTTCCTCCAACTGATGGTCGGTAACATCACACACTCCCATCCTCTCTGTCTATCTCCCTAGGTCTCTCGGATATTGTGTCGATCTACTTGCTTATCCAGTAAAGTAAAGAATATACCCACTGATCTACACCTAGAACGGTCCACTGAATTTAACAGCGTCATCATGTTGTGTATGAATAATAGTTGTGCTTAGCCGTTCGGCTGCATGCAGCAATAAGTTGCTGCTGCAGCCAACTGGTGCAGTTGCTATAATAAATTGAGAGAGAAATAAGCTGCAACTGTCAGTTGCGTCATCATGTCATGTATGAATAATAATCATGCTTCATGTTTAATGCTTGATCGACTTGTTTCATATTGCTTACAATATGTATTCACAATGGGGCAAAAAGTAGCACATTGGTGTTCTATATGTATATATACATTATAGGGTGTGACTGGTTGGCGGATGAACCCAGCCTGGGTCTCATCTAGGGGCTAGGCTCTCCTTAGCAAGGCACATGCTCTAGTGTTTGGTTGTTTTGCACGAAGTCAGGTTGCCCCAAGAAGTTGTTTGGTTGCTTACACGACGTGTCGAGTGAGATGAAAAAAAAATATAAATAATTATCATAACATTTACTATGTGCAACTATTATTTTGTAGCTCTTAATTTATCTTATTACTCTTAATAAAAAAGATGTCAACATCATTTAATATGTGCTAATAATGCATGAATAACATCATTAGATGGCTAACTACTCGCATCCCACAAACCTAGCGTGGGAGATTCGACTACTATCTTTATATCCCCAGAGTCAGGCTGGAGAACATCTTTTGCAGTTGATGAGCCAAGCCCAAGTGTTAGTGCAATGGACCAAATAAGCAGAAGTCACATCCCGTGAGCCTAGCCAAGGAAAATCAAAGCAACCAAACATACCCTATTTTCTTTTTTGAGATGAAAAAACTTCCATTCAACACGATGTCCATGCAAATCACTGGATACAAGAACAGATACATGATCTGGTACCCTGGTCCATCCGGGACAAAGGACCCGCATTACAGTTCATACCCAGGGCTACTAAAAAGTATGCTATTGAATTACATTCCCATTGCTCCTGAGGCGATCACACCCTATTTTGATGTTGAATGAAACCGACATGTACTTCTGGCTCTGCAGAACAGAACTGAACATTACAGCAGACAATGTACAGATCTAGATAACCCTCTACAGTGCAAGCATCATAACATAGGTTAGGGTCATCTGAACAGAAACATTGCTACATACCAGTGGCGGATCCAGCCAAAAATTTTAGGTGGGCGGACTGCTACATACATATATTACGCTTCACTGATAGTTCGGTCTATTTTTATGTATGTATAGTTGTATACCACATATATATTAATGTACATCACATATCAATTATATTCTGATTGGTAATTAATTCAGCAAACGAATTGTATAGACGATGAATGAAGATGATTTACCTCTTACATAAAAAGCATATAAGGAGAATTTTTGTTCCATATTTGTCCAGATAATTTATCATACATTAATTGATCAAAAAAAAAGTAGACAACCTGCAGTTAAATAAATTTAGTAAGTGTTAACTAAGTGAATACGTAACAGAAAAATACCAAACATATACTTCCTATGTCCCAAAATAGAAGTCGTTCTTGCTTTCTGAGAAGTCAGTTTTTTTAACTTTGGCCAATTATATATAAAAAAATATTAATATTTATGATACATAATTAGTATTATTAGATAAATCGTTGAATATACTATCATAATAAATTTATTTAGGAATATAAATGTTTGTACGCATTTTCTATTCTAGGACGGAGGGAGTAGTAGAGAAACGTACCCATCCTAAGCCCACAAATCCAAAAAAAAAATCACCACAACGGTGGCAGTGCGGCACAGCCCACAGGGGCAGTCCGAGGCTCCGAGCGCCTGAGCCACTGGCCAAGTCCGGCACCAGCTGCCAGGGGCCGCCTGCAGCCTGCAGCCCTGAGGGGCACTGCGTGCTGGCCGCCGGGCCGCGGCTGCTTGTTGCTGCCTTTTGCGGTCCGCCGACCAGCTATGCAGCGGCGCAGGGCCTCCGTCTGTCCGTTGGCGTATGGAGTGGCCGCCTTAGGTTACATTTGGTTGGGACTCAAGTGGAGTGGGACGGTCTTTCTAGGATACGATCGAGACGAACAATTTTATTTTCTGTTTGGTTGGAGAGGGATATAATCAACACGTTTTGTATTTGGTCTATAGACATAAAAATTAGGATCAACTACTGACATACGGGGCCTATTTGTCATTTTTTTCCTTCTCATCTCCTTATCTCTTTCCGTGATCATCACCTGCTCGTGCACCGCGTCTCTCCTCACGCGTGCTGCCCACACCTCCTCCTTTGCTGCGCGCTGCCCCGCGCCTCCTCCTCCCCACCGGCCCCAGAGCTCGAGCTATGGTGGCCACCCGAGGTCTCGCGTGGAGGCACTTGCCAGCGACGATAGAGCAGAGTGATACATTTTATTGTTCAAAAGAAAACATTAATTAGATTCTCAAGAATTACTTTCTCATGTATAAATACCTTCCAACTTTATCTGGTAACTTACCTGTTCAATTGAACTGACACTGTCTTCTCTAAGCTGTGAAACATGAACCTAATGGAAAAGAAATCTAATATCAACATGTTGCATTCGTTTCTTTTTCTGAACCTGTAAACCAAGATGTTCTTGCATTGGTCCTGTATATATATATATCATGAAGCACAAAAAGATCTGCAAGTGTAAAACAAGTGTTGAATTTAGAAATATTACTGCAAACGTGAGCGCACAAAGATGCACCCCAGCAGGCTCATTCGGGTTGCTGGTGGAACAAACTTGCCGGACGAATCTGTAGGAAAACCATGAGCACATAAATGGCTGGAGTTAGGATGACCACTTATATTTTGGGAAAGAAGGGAGGGCACCGGAAGGATTTCAATCCAATTTTTTTTAAGAATTAGTAGGAGCTCTGCTATGTCATATAAGAAGAAGAGCAAGCAAATGTTTTACAGAGTCTTATTACATTGAAAACCAGACAACACAAACACTGAAAACATAGAAAGGGAAGATGGAAACCCCATTAGGGAACTACTGGACGTCTGCAAGTCTGTGTCATTATCCCTAACTCTTTCTTGATTAATCCTAGCACTAGCACCTGAATGGGAGTCCTCTCCGCTTCCTATAAGGTCCTTCAATTACGTTCTTCTCAAATATTCCAAGTTGTGTACATAAGGATTGCCGCTGCTGTTCGTCGTTGAGTAGAGGATTGTCCTTAGAGAGCGCTTTCCCACCATTGCTGCACTGTCTGCATGTCCGGAGAAGGTAACGAAATGCAATCACCTGCCCAAGTTTTAACAAGGGAGGAGGTCACCCAACTAACACACCGGGTTGCACGGTCAGTCCCTTTGCAAATTGCAAGAGCTTATTTGCCGTCAAGAATTTCAGCTTGTACGTACCTAGACCACAGGTCGTATCTCAGAAGGTTCACCATACCATCTGAGAGACCTAAACATGGCTCAACAGGCTACAATCCTCCTACAGGCTGTACAAAGCTGGCCCATGCGGTCTGCTGTGGTTTTAATGTTTTACTGGGCTAGATAGACTAGAAGGGGCCCTCTCCAGTCTGCGGCCGGCGATTGGTCTCACCTGTCTCGCCGGCTCCGTCCGCGTCGCTACTCGCTAGCCTCGCCTCTTCCGTCGCTTCCCCTCGGCCTGTCCACGTGCCCCGTGCTTAGCGCTGGGTGTTCCCAGCCAAATGCCCGCCTCGCGCATGGCATGGCTTGCCCTGGTTGGGTTCCGTCGTCCAGCGCCGGATGGTGGACCTCGCCAGTCTCTCTGCTCATGGCTTTAATTTTCGTTGGTTGCTTCTTCGCGTGGCAGCTCCAGGCCTCTCTGTTCTCGGCCTCTCCGTCCGCAAACGTAGAGGCGTAGGGCAGGCCGCGAACGCCAAACTGGCTAAACCCATCACTAGCAAGAACGTGACCAGCACTGAGCAGTCCACAACGGCCACCTTGGTGAGCAGGCACAGGCGCAGATTGCTGGGAGGCTCTCAGCGTGGCGGAAATCATCACCCTGTTCGGCAGACTGTTTCTACGGTTTATAAGCCGGTTGTGGCTGTTTTGCTGTGAGAGAAAAACACTGTTCCACGGCTGATAAGCCGTGCTGATAAGCTCAGCCGAACAGGGTGCATATATTTGACAGAACCTGCATGCTGCAATAATTAGTGGGAGCAATAACGATCCCAACAACGATTGTGGAACGGAAACCACGTCGTCTTAAGAATTTAGCATGGTTTGATTCGCCGGGTCATATGCCACCATGTCCCCAGCTTGTCGATCAAGCTTAGGTAGCTTATATAGCAACAATAATTAACTACAGTGATCCCTATCACTATGAATTCCATGGCTGAAATCCCCTACCTCCATCAACATATAAATAGCATGTCCTACAGGCCACCTTCAACATGCATGATGACCTCAACCTTGCAGTGATAGGCAACACATACTGTGAGTTTGTGCGAGGTGAAAATAGCGGTGTCAGTGAGGAAGAGAACCCCATGGCTCGGCCTCTCCTTCTTCGTTCTCGGCATGCTGCTCCTGCAACTTACTTTGACGGAGGAGCAGAAGGGAGCTTTCTTGGTGCCCCTTAGGCATGATGTTGGTGAGGAACACGATGCCATGGTGTTTAGGGACAAGAGCATGGTGCATGGTGGTGTGGTTGCTAATAAGGACGGCGGAGGCAGCGGAGGAGGTTGTGGAGGTGGTGGTGGAGGAGGTTGCGGCGGTGGGGGAGGGGTAGGGGGAGGAGAAGGAGGCGGCGGCGGTGGAGGAGGTGGAGAGGATGGTGATGGAGGTAGAGACAATGGTCAAAGAGGACTCGGTCGTGGCAATGGTCATGGACGAGGTCGAGGTACTGATGGTGGAGGTGATGGTGACAAAGGGAGAGGTAACTATGGTGGGCATGTCAATGTTGTGATAAGAGGGGGTGGTGCTAGTGTTGGTTTTTGTGGCTGCAGTGGCCCCCTCTGTGGCCCCGGAGGCCAAGGAGGCCTCGGCGGCCCCGGTGGCTCTGGCGGTCTAGGCGGCGGCACCCCCGGTACTCCCGGCGCCGCTGGCACTCCCGGCCCCCCCGGCTGTCCAGGCGGCGGCGGCGGAGGAGGAGGAGGAGGAGGAGGAGGAGGAGGAAGCAATGGTGATGGTAATGCATCACCATCACCATCATTATCACTATCACCATCACCATCACCATCATCATGGTGATGGCGGCGACGGCGGTGGAGAGGATGGTGATGGAGGTAGACAATGATCAAAGAGGACTTGGTCGTGGCAATGGTCATGGACGAGGTCAAGGTACTGATAGTGGAGGTGATGGTGACAAAAGGGAGAGGTAACTATGGTGGGCATGGAATGTTGTGATAGGAGGGGGAGGAGGAGGTGGTGGTGGTGGTTTTGGCGGCCGCGGCCACGGCCATGGCGGCAGCAGCCCTAGCGGCCCCGGCGGTAGCCCCGGCTGTGGTGGCCGCGGAGGAGGAGGAGGAGGAGGAGGTGGTGGTGGTGGTGGTACAAATGGTGGAGGGGGGGTGGTGGTGACAGTGTTGGTGGCAGAGGACGTGTAAGTGGAGGTGGAGGCAGCGACAGTGGACATAATGTCGAAGGTGGTGGTGACAATGGAAGCGATGGTGGTGGTAGTTATAATGTTGATCATCTCTATGGGTATCACCAGAAAAGCAATAACAAAGGAAATCTTGGCCAAGGGGATGATATGGCAGGCAGGCGTAGTAGCCATAGCATCCCAAAAGAAAAGCCTTTGAGCATAACTTTTTTGGTTCATGTCACATGGTACGCAGGCATGTGAATAAGGTGTGCTCAACCAAAGAGTGTTACCCTAGTAAACCAATATATGTTTATCATGATGTTTTCTTGTGCCTGTTAGTTGTGCCATAATGTCGTTTATGAATAATAATTGTACTCCTGTTAGTTGCGTCATCATGTCATGTATGAATAATAATCGTGTTTCGTGGGCCGAAACTAGCACATTGTTGTTATATATGTATATATACATTATAGGGCATGACTGGTTCATGGACGAACCTAGCTTGGCTCGCACCTAGGGGCTAGGCTCTCAGTAGCAAGGCTTACTACATGCTCTGGTGTTTGGTTGTTTGCACAAAGTCAGGCTGCCCCAAGAAGTTGTTTGGTTGCTTACACTAGGACGTGCCAAGTGAGATAAAAGAAAATTTATAAACAATTATCATCATAACATTTACTATGTGAAACTATTATCTTGTAGCTCTTAATTTATCTTATTACTCTTAATATTAATAAAAATATATGTTAATATCATTTAATATGTGCTAATAATGCATGAATAACATCGTTAGATGGCTAATTACTCGCATCCCACAAGCCTAGCATGGGAGAAATGGCTACTATCCTCATATCCCCGGAGTCATGCCGGAGGACCCCTTTTGCAGTTGACGAGCCAAGCCCAAGTGCTAGTGCAGCAAACCAAACAAGCAGAAGTCACACCCCGTAGGCCTAGCCAAGGAAAATCCAAGCAACCAATCATGCCCTATTTTCTTTTTTAGAGATGAAAAAGACTTCCTTTCAACACGGTGTCCATGCAAATCGCTGGACACAAGAACAACTACATGATCTGGTACCTAGTCCATCTAGGACAAAGGGCCAGTGTCGTATATATGGACCAGGGGCACCCGCACCGCCCGTATATTTGACTACGTCCGTCTATCGGGCCAGAGGACACTGTGAAGGAGGCCCACGAAGGCGAGGCCAATTCATGAACTTGGAGATCAAGGCATATCAAGAATATCCGAAGCCGATGTATCTGGACGATAGCGTTGGATCAATCTAGTTTGCATTCCATGTAACAAACTAGGAATCCAAAGTTTTTGTTGATCGCCCTTATTGTAACCCTACTCCCTCAGGCTATATGAGGGGAAGTAGGGGCCTCGCGATCGGGATCCAATTCATTCTCTTTCATCCCATATCTACTACATAGCTGGGAGTAGAAGCCCCTGCAACGGAGCATACGAATACAAGAAGAGCAGCATCACCCCCAACTGGACTAGGGTACCCTACGTGCGTGAACCAGTATAAATCTTGTGTCTGGTGTGCTACCATCTGATTCATCTTACGCAAGTAGCTGCTAGGTATTGCCGGAGTTAATTTTTCCGACAGTTGGCATGCCAGGTAGGGGCCTTTCGCGTATAGATTCATATTGTGTTTTAGTATCGTCTTCAACTTCAGCAACGACACAGAGAAGATGCAGCCAGGCAAAAAGGTCTCATTCGGCAAGCTCGACTCATCGCTGACCAACTTGAGAACCTGCACGTGCAAGAACTTGAGATGCCCGAGCAGGAGGAGGAACAGTATCCCCTCCAGTCCGTGCTTTCACTGCCGGACTGGAGGAGGAGGAACAGTCCCCTTGCCCGCCATCTGACCCGCCATGCTCACGTGCTCACTGAAGCCAGTTGAGAGCATGAGCTTGATGTCACTTTCCAAATATGGAAGGATAAGGATCCTACCCCTGAGGTAGATCCGACATTGCTACCTAATCATGCTCCCTCTTGATTAACATTAGGTTAAGGAACGCGGCGGCGATCTACTCAACTCAGCTTCCACAAGATGTAGTGGTACCCACTAATCCTCACACCAGGGGATCTGAGGGTCACAACTCAGATCAATCTATCTGGGAATGCAGTGATGATGACTTTGACCCGTGTTTCATCTGAGTCGTCATCCACAACCTCAGTCAGGGAGGCACCGTCCAGGAAGAACTGGACGCCTCTAACGGCAGCGCTAACTGGCGCGACGTAGATATCTCTGGACTCGCCAACCCTACTGGCCTCCTTCAGTTCCTCGACAGCTGTGACCTATTGCTCGAGAACACTGATTCAAAGGTGATGAAGATGACATCATCTCTCATATGTGTGAGTGCTACATCGGCACTCCTGATCGTTAGAATTGCTAATGCGAGAATGGGTGGTTCACCCCCAATCAATCCCCTTGCAACCACTTTTACTTCAACAATGATCTCCCTTATGAGACCACCAGGAGGCTCGGGATCACCTCCTCAACAACAACGATGTGTTAACAGAAGAGAATAGGCGGCTCCGACAGCAGCTCCAGGAGCAGAACATGGCGTGGGGCCACCAAGTCTACAATGACATCCTATGGGTTACCCCGTCGCTCTCAGGAACTGAGTAGTACCTAGCTGAGGCTATGTAGGAGGTGGCAGGCATGCCGCAGCCATCAACCAAAGGAGGACGTCAGGCGCTCCAAAGGATTCAAGAGCTAATGGCAGCCGCAGTGGATTGGATCCTAGCACCATGTCATGTGTCTGCCTCGTGTAGCCAGGTACCGCGGCACTTGGGGGCTCGACAGCTGCCCTGAGCGGATAGATTCGTGCATCAACCTCCTAAACATCGCCAAAAACCCGCTCATCAAGTAGACAAGGGCAACGGCGGCGGACGTGGAGGCAACGGCGGAAGCTACGGAGGCAACATCGGTGATACCAAAAATGGTTACCTCTCGGATGACGAGAGCGATGCCTCGCAAGATGGCAACCTGAGGAACCTTCAGGAGCCTACACTGCCTGCAGAGGACAACTTGTACAATTTAATTGGACCTCCTGCATTCAAACATTGGATTCAATCAGCACTGACACCCTGAAAATTTCGCGCCCCGAACATTGACAAGTACACAATGGCAAAATAGACCCAAAGATCTGGCTAGTCAACTACCGCCTCACCATGAAGGCCCGTCCGCGCCAAACCCTAACTTCATGATCCACTACTTGCCCCTCTACCTCATCGATTTGGCCAGAACATGTCTAAACCATCTGCGGGAGGGCACTATCAAGTGCTGGGCTGACCTCGAATGCGAGTTCTGCAACCACTTCGAGGGAGCTTACACTAAGTCCGGCACCTCTTGGCATCTCTTAGGATGCAAACGCAAGGCCGATGAAAGCCTGTGTGACTACATCAGACACTTCACTTAGCGCAAGAACCAGCTGCAAGAGGTTCCTGACTCCAATGTCATCAATGCTTTCATAACAAGCGTGAAGAATGAGACTCTTGTTCGTGACATAGGTGTTGGTATTTGTTAACGCAAACAGAAAAATCCGCAAGCGCACGAATATCGTTGTAACTTTCACCCAGAAGTATTCTAGGGTATCGTATTTATCCTCAGGGAAGCAATGGTTAAAGAAGTGACAGTAAAACATCATGCATCTACTAGCTTGTATACCGACTAGACTAATATGGGGGTAAGTGATAAGGTTGGAGTTTTGTATAATGACACACACACAGGAGAACCCTATGGTAAGACAAAAGAGCAGACAAGCTAATAAGCTGGGAGGACAACATGGAGCATAAGGTTCCTTTATACTTCTTTATTACTATGGTTCTATTCTAGAGCAGACCAAAGAGATTAACTAAGCAGTGGATAAAGCATAGCAATCACACCATAGCACTTTGGAGTAGCAGTTCCTTTCCGATCCTTGAAAAAGACTGGGAAGGGGTGATCGGGGTTAGGCTGCCAAAAGCTCTACAAAAACACCAAATCGAATGTGGTGGATTACAAAGTCCTGTTCAAAGCTGTCATCTCTGGGGCTACCACAACTATCCATGGGTATGGACGCAAACTCAGGTCCTAACCATGTCTATACTATCGATTACTACTCTAGTCTCACGTAAAAACTAGAGCACTCAGTCGAGCGGAGATCCCATGCCAAGGTGTGACATGACTATACTTAACCACGCTTAGCTAAACTACTAAGACATGAATTACATAACCATGAAGGGCATTTTAGTAATTAGAGAAGATAAATATATGAAATAATACTTGAGTCTTATAAAGGAGCAATACAAGATTATACCGGACCTCTGAGGACTCCTCTGAGAACTCCTCCGGAGCTTTAACATGTCTCTGTAACTCCCAACTAGCAGTACTACTAGTTCATCTTGGAATTATGTGAATAGTTGATCCTTGAGGGTATGTGCAACTAAGGATATACCCTTTGTTTATAGGATGCTACAGCTGGCTAAACAGTATGGGACTAAAACTAGTGTGCATTGCTGCACGTAGACGCCTCCAGACCGGCCTGCGTGATTGCGCTCTTGGACCTGCTAACCTGGGCTGCCTGCACGCAGCTTGGCTGGGCCCAGGCTCCACCACTCCCGCGCGTGGACGCAATTGCTGCTGCTCAAGCCAGCAAGGGTGGGCTAGCCTGGCCCAGCTGCTACTGCCATCGTCCGGTTGCACATTTTGTGGAGGTCGCTGCACCGTGGGATCATGGCGCTGCTGTTGCCCTGCCCGGTTCGCTTGAATTTATCGGCCCGGCTTATTAGTCATGGTATAATATTTTTCTCTCAACAAAACAGCATCAATCAACTTATCAGTCGCAAAAACCATCAGCCAAACTCATGCATGCTGATTTTCTGAAGCCTATGGGCGTGATTCTTGCATAGGGTCAAGTGGGGCCGTCCTGCCCCCTCTCTTGACCGTGAGGGGCTGCTGCTACACGTCGACTTTGGTGGAGATTAACCCTGGGCAAAAATAATCGAGAACCGAAAGCATAACCGAAAGAACCCAAAACGAAACCGAAATATTCGGTCAGCAATTCAGTTCCCAGTTCTCAGGAACCGAAATTTATCAGATTAATTCGGTTCTGACACTCGGTTAACCGAAAGAACCGAATTTTGTATAGTCCCAAGAAGCAAAAGCCCAGTGTATATTACTGCTCATGTTTGTAACCCTAGGTATATAACAAGAAGTGAATGATACAAGTTCCCCACTCACGACGGCCTCCTAGGCTCCCAGCCGCATCACGCCTCACGCGGTCACGCGGCGCTTGCACCCCCAACCCGCGGCGCTCCTGCTCCTTCTCCACCCCGGTTTCCAAATCCAGTGGTGATCGGATCACCCGGCCAGGTCACGCAGATCAAACCTGGCGCCCTGCAGGCACCGATAGTACTGCCGTGCGGCGCCTCACCGTCGATGCTGCTGACACCCGAACTGGACGTGGTGTTCCCAGTGCACGCCGATGTGCCGTCGTCGAAGCAAACAGGTACCTGGTCCATCCACATTACAGTTCATACCCAGGGTTGCTAAAGAGTGTGCTAACTGAATTACATTCCCATGGCAGCTGAGGCAATCACACCCTACTATTTTGATGTTGAATGACACCGACATGTACTCGTGGCTCTGCAGAACAGAACTGAACATTACAGCAAACAATTTGTACGGATCTAGATAACCCTCTACAGTTGCAAGCATCATACATAAGTTAGGGTCATCTAAAAAGAAACATTGTTACAGACTGTTCTTATACGGAGCGACAAAACTGTGAGCAACATAAAACCAATAACTATGTCCTGAAAGCAACATAAAACCAATAACTATGTCCTCGGCAGTCGTTTAGTGTTCAGTATTGCTTCCTCTTTCAGCTAGTACCGAGGCACAAAGTCACACAATATGGAGGCAGGTTAAAGGGGAGGCCATAGAGTTTCAGACTGTTTAACAATACAAGTTGAATAGCAAATTAGCAATGCACCAACAACAGTTACATACAATGAATCTACCTGACTCCATTTTCCAGAGCTCAAATACTGGGAACAAGCTACATACTACATTGCTACAAACGGTACACTTTATGCCGGTTAAATTGAAAAGAAACCATGGACATGTTGAGCATCAGGCTATTAACATCCTAAACTCTAGGCTTAGTAACTTTGCTTTAGCTACAATTCACAGCCAATGGGCACAGCCGAGTACACACAGAACTACGTCAACTAATGAGTTTAACTTGATACAGGAGAGATCTAGCATGGAAGAGTCTTGAAGCATTAGGATCAGCAAGGAACTAGTTTTTGACGACGGTCAGGGTGAGAACTCTAAGCCCATGTCACAACAATATAATCCCACCCATAAGGCAAACCTGAAAGAGAAACAAGTTGGTTAGGGGTGTGGTAAGCACAAAACAGGTGCTGAGTTCACAGCTGGTTCCACAAGTGTGCACACAAGGAATCTTGTAATTTTGGGGGCCTAACACAAGCAGGACAAAAGAAAACCCTTGCATTCAATAAACAATAAATTCAGAGGTGTATAGTCTTATTAAAATAATCAACTATGCATTTCTCCATTTTAGTATCCATTTTTATAGATGACAGTTTCAGATTCGGAATGATAAAACATAGATCTAGCAGTCTACCATTGGAAAACAAGGGCATACTTGTATTATTGAGCTTCATTGTGGCATCAACATTATTTTGATTGTTCAAATGGTGCACGCACAAATAGCTGCCCATGGAGGGTGACAACTGCAGAGGTTTGGTGAGGATCAATGCGGGAAGGCAAACTAATGACCTGCAAAGGATGCACAAGTTTCAGTAAGGAGTATATCATTAAAAGCGAAAAACATCCATCAGGATACAATTCAAAGAGCTCACAGACCTTCTTGAATGGAGTGACACCCCACGGGTTATCCAATTGCTCAGGCTCTCCAGTAACTATCAAACGACCAGCAGGGTCAGACTGAACATGTACCTGCATCAAAACATGCATCAGCGACTCCAACTTTTGCAGCACATAGAGAAGATCATGATTGAAGGACAATAATCAACCATTATAAAAGATTTGCATTTACTTACCTCTTCTCGCAGAAGGCCAGGAACCAACGCATAGACTTCATAGCAATCTTTCTGAAAGAAACAAAATTGAATGAAAATAAATAAATTAACTAAAACATAATCTCTTTCACGAAATGCCCTCAAAGTGATCATAGTTTTACTGATTCCTGGCTAGCCTATATTCTTTACGAAAATTTCCATAATAACCACAAGACCTAACTGAGATATATGCATTTCATAAAGAATCAGTGTGTCACATGTTCACTAGCACAATTTCAATGCTTCAAAATTTCCTTCAGGAATTAATGGAACTGAGAACTATGAGGAAACAACAAACAAATAAGAAGCAGCATAAAGCTATAAGATTTAACAACAGATAAAGGTGAGATACAGATACTCACGGTTTTCCTAACGTTTATTTTCACCCAATCAGCAGGAGGACCCATGTCAATGACCATCGAGTCATTTCTGCCAGATAGCAATACTTCATCAAATCAATCAAAGTCCAAGGAGGAAGGAGGAAAAAGGACTAGTGCCATGCCAAACCCAAATAGTTATTCAAATGGATATTATGCCCTGTAGGACTATTATTATCCATGCAAAAGAACAGAATGAAGCTAATTGTGTGAAGCCGTGTTGCAATTCTTACTGATTTTTTTGACAGCAATAGATAGTAAAATGGAATGCAGGATTTGCGTGAATATTAAGTGCTCAGGGGATTTACTGTAGCTTATCAGGCTTATAAGGTATCACCCTGTCATCTTCCAGGGATGGTGTCCTTTTCCTCTTGGCAGAACCTACACAAATCCAACAATTAGTAAGTTTTTTTTCTCAAACAATGCATGAGAGCTGCAATTCATTTCATTAAGAAGAAAAATATAGTACAAGGAGAGATCAAGAGGCCTGTCCAAGACCCAATCCAGTCACAACGATTAGTAAGTAATGGCATAACGGAAGTAAAATGAAACAGAATGCAGAAAGGTACCGCTGCTTTTAGGAGTTTTATCCTTCTTTAAGACAATTGGCCCTTTATCCTAGGGAAAAATTAAAAAAAATATATTATTATACAACAAAATGAAGATCGCTAGTAACCCTTGATTTGAAAGCAACAAATACCTTAATTACAGGATCAGCGATTTCACCATTGCCTAGTAGGCGCTGAGAATGCCAACCTTGCATTGCACGAGTTGCAGATTCTCTTCTGGCTCTTCCAGAACCAGATACATGGCTTCCACCCACCTGGGCAAACATACAGTGATACAACCTGAACTTAGTTTCCTTGCATATCTTTTCCCATGTTTTAGCACAACTGCATGAGCATCCTGTCAGCACTTAGTACTCTCTCCATCCCGAAATACAAGGTGTGCACATATCTAAAACTCAAAATTTTCTGCGGGAGTAAGACTTTGCTTCGGTTATTCCCTTCCCCAGATCCCACTCGTGTGGGAGCCTCTGGCACTGGGTCTGCCCCCTTTTTTCGACCAACAATTAGTCTAATCATATGAAAAACTCTTAAAGAGTAAAGTCCACTGGCTGTCCTTAAACTTGTTAAGTTGTATCATCCCAGCCCCTAAACTCACAAATCGTGCATTTAGGTCCTCAAACTTATTTAGTTGTATCATCCCGGTCCCTAAACTTACAAATCACCCGTTGCGGTTCTCAAACTTGTTCAGCTATCATCTTGATCCCTAAACTCGCAAATCACCCATTTAGATCGGAACAGAGATTGAGTGCCTAAATAGGCAGTTAGTGAGTTTAGGGACCAGGATGAAATAGCTAAACAAGTTTAAGAACCTAAACATGCAATTTGCGAGTTTAGGGACCGGGATGACACAGACGAATAAGTTTAAGGACCTAAACGGGTAATTTACAAGTTTAGGGACCGGGATGACACAGCCGAACAAGTTTGAGGACAGCCGGTGGACTTTACTCTTAAATCTTAAACTACAAAAGTTGTTACAGTGGATTTGTATTTAGAAATATTCTCTAATGACCAAACTTTTGTTGCCACAAATTAAACTATATTATAAGAGTGATCTTGAAAACCGCGCCAAGTCAAATTGTTCCTTATATTTTGAGACGGAGGGAGTACATGGAAATATCACAGATCTTTATTCAAAATGAATTTCATCACATTGAAACTAGCTTGTGCTAAGTTATATACTAGGCCACATAAAACTGTACCTGGCTCTCAGAACCAATCCGATCTGGTAGAGCAGATGAAGCTACTTGGAACTCTCCTGTTTCGATTTTGTGTTTCTCATATTCAAGGAGTGCCTGTAAAAGAGAGGAAAAGAAAGATAAAAAGGCCAGTATCTCGCACTACAAATTCTACCACTAAGAAATCCACCATATAACCTTAAATTTAATCAGCTCTGTACCAATTAAGGAGATTAGATTAGATTTAGGGCATAATCCTATGTTAACAGCTTGGTAAAACTTCTAAATAATGGCATGTACTTGAGCTGGCAAGACTCAATTGACATGCTCACGAAGAATGTGCTTAAATGAAAAGTTTTTTCTATTCAACAAACTGCTATGGTAGGTATCACATGGCAACACTCAAGTGCTAAAACAGTGCTGAAACTAGAAGCTATAAAGGCTGAACAGGTATCCCAGGAACTAGAAATGTAAAATTACCTTCTCATAGAAGTTACGGAAAGTCCATGAAACAGTTGTGCATGTCCTGCATAAAAACATGCAAGTCACATCATGGGATAGAGTACAGAAAGAAGAGCTTATGTGAATTATGTCCCAGTTTCTGTTAAAATGACAATTGAGGATCATCAGTTGAGTTGCAGACTATTAAAGTCATACTTTGGAGGTTTGAATGACTCTCCCACTTGACGCCACAGCTTGCATGATGTCACCTGTTCAGTGTTGATGCAATTAGTTACCAAGCATATGAGGCAAAATATCTCTCTTCCTCCCCCTCCCCCATACAGCAAAGTTAATCAACCAAAACCACTTTCCAGGAAACAGGGGGAAAATAGTCACGACCACAAATCAACAGATATATTTTAGAGTCACACAAAGAAATAAAATAAATTAAATGTCAAATTGGCGCAGGGAAAAGTTATGTCATCAATTTGGTAGAGAATATCAACACAGAGAGAACTTTCCCACTTAAGCAAACCATATTTGCTAGTTTATGTCTACAAACACATCATGGTTACATTTAATCACTAAAAGTTACTAGCAGTACAGCTATTTAATCTGCAAATGGTGCTTTTATTATATAGCGTTCTTTGTGTAAAGTGTAAATTATACATTTAAATAAAAAAACAGTGCCAACCAGGGTAACAAGAGCAGGGATGGTGCATCACTGACTCTCAGAGTCAGACAGGAGCACTAGCGTTTCATAGGCAGGCTACACAGTAGTCTTTTTGAACATTGACTAGAAGATTTTAACATGGACACGAAATGCTACAAACAAGGTGAATGGCTAAACATATTCCATGCCAAAGAAAGATAACAGCATCAATGTTTTGAATCGTCTAATCGACCCTAGTCCCCATGGCACCGATTAGCCCGACAAATCGTAATTAATCAGGACTAATAGTAACTAATCGTAGTGCATAACTGATCACCCGACTAATCGCAATTAGTTGAACGACTTGATAACCTTGAACAGTATGATCAATTAATATGATGGTTTTGTACGACTCTGGAAGAGAAAAGGGAGAAATCAGAAATCAGATAAAAATAGTGCTGACACGTTTTGTGCAAAGTGTAAAATTAAGATAATCTAATGGTCAAATAAAACATATGTAAACAAAATTGGGCAAGCTAGTCAAAATTCTTAACTCATCCTTGAGGTACAAAGTTAGATGAGTATGATATGCTAAGTACCAACATAGAAAAGCAAAGGCACATAGGGAGAGAAATTCAGGATAAAAACTCTAGCAAGAGGCGCTTTGCTACAGGCATGTTCCTGACATGTGTTCATTTTTAGCAGAAAAAAATATTAATGACCGAACATGTGTGATGCAAATAGAACTCATAATTCAACCATTCCCGTACGAATAGAATAATTTGTGTTTCCTTCAACAAATCTAAAAGGCATAATATTGAAGAAGAGTACCTGATCATAGCCACCCAATCCAGTAACTTGTCTCCACAATCTAATGACAATAAAGATACAATTACTTAATTCAGCATGGCCATAGGACAATGAGTAATTACAGAAAGAAAAAAAAGGTTTTGTGGTTTGGGTGCTTACTTGAGGCAATTCAATCCTTCGCCATAAAACTTTGGGGGCTTGAACTCCAACATTTTCTCCCTGTGGAAACGCTCGAGCTCCTTCATGAAGGCAGCCTGCTCCTCCTCAGTCCCCGAGTCGTCACCACCAGTGGTGTAATCGAACATGAAGGAATTATTTGAGATCTTGGTCAATGCCAGATCCTCCTCAGCCGGCACCAGCACAAGCTGGTTCACAATAGGCTGATTCTGATCAACCAGGCCCTTATCATCACCGCCATCTCCGGCTCCACCCTCATCCGCCGAGCCACCCACCATCACGGGCCCATCCCCGTTCTCCAGTTTCACAACCTCGCCAACCAAATCCGCCGTCGGGCCACCATTCAGCTCCTCCCTGTCCCCCTCCCGCGCGCCCTCTGCTTCGGGCTTCACTGAAGCCTTGACGGAATCAACGGCGTCGGCGGCCCCGTCTGCACCGCCCTCCCCCTCCCCCGTGACGGGTTCCTCCTCCTCCTCATCCTCCGCCGCCGCGGCCTCGCTCATGGGGACATCGGCGGCCGGCTGTGCCTCGCCTTCCGCCTGCGGCGGTGGCTCCTCCACACCTTGCTCTTGCGGCATCCTTGGTCCCGGCAGCGGCGGAGGCGAGGTAGACGTCGGACGCGGTGGGAAAGGCAAACCCTAGCCGGAGATGGGGAGACGACGAGAGAGAGGGGGCGGAGGGAGAGGACAGGAGCAACAGTGGAGAATGGTTTTGAACTGAAACCGTGCTTACGTGGGCCAGCGGGCTACTCCCCATTTTACCATTTGTGTGTGCTTTTCCAAGTTCCAACTGTTTGAGGGCGTAAAAAATTACCCAGTGGCGGGCATCCAACGGTCAGAAAATCAGGCATCCTCTTGAGGAGTAGCTACTAGCTAGGAGCACTTTTGGATAATGGAAGCTAGTAGGTTTGTGAATTGTTGATATTGCCTTTTTTTCTATAAAAATGTGAGTTGTTAAAAGTTTTTCTCTTCTTTTCAACGTAGTATATGACATACTAGGATTCTACTAGGATTAAACAATGTCAAATTTCAAAGCTTTACCATTTTCGTCACATTCAAGGCTTTTCAACCATCACTGTTTTCACCGTGTAAAAAATTATCTTAATAGCCAAGCCAGTGATCCAACAGTTATAAAATCAAGTGCTCTACAACCGAGAAACATCTGATCCTATTTGGGTCCAACATAGATTGCAGAGGCTAACTTGTACATGGTGAATCGTAGATAGGAGTTGTTTGGGTATTCGGATTGTGGGGGTAGTTAGATGGCACAAAAAGCTTGAGGTATCTTGTGGGATTTCGCAAGTTGAGTTCGTGGATTCTAAAAGCTAGACCTCAACCTATGTAGTTTGGATCAAAGGCTAGATTCTACAATTTGGATGGATCTAATTAGGGCCTCGGTGCTTCTTTTGTTTGAGCAAACCTTGTCACATTTTGCCATATCTAAGCCACCTTTGAAATGAAGGAAAAAAATATAGGAATTTTGAAGGATCTAAATCCTATAGGAAAAATTCCTATTGGAGGAAACTAAACATGAGCTCCAACCTCATTGTTTTGTTTCATGTGCTTTTCCTACCTTGCTTCCAAAGACATTTAAAACTTGAAAGTATTAGAACATTTAACATAGGAATTTTGAAGGATCCAAATCCTATAGGAAAAAATCCTATGAAGCCCTTTGGAACAAAGGAATGTTTCCTACCAATTCCTTTGAAATTCCTATGGATTGGTCATTCCAAAGGAATTTTGGAGGAAACTAAACATGAGCTCCAACCTCATTGTTTTGTTTCCTATGGTTTTCCTACATTGCTTCGAAAGACATATTCTTCATGTAGGATTTGAAGTGTTAGTGCATTTTATTCCTATGTTCTTCCTATTCCTATGTTTTGTAAATCCTTTGTTCCAAAGGGGGCCTAGATTTTTCCTACTTCTATGTTTTGTCAATCCTTTGTTACAAAGGAGCTCTTAGATTATAAACAATTTTCACTAAGCTAACATATATTCCTTGTAAAAGATAGGGCAACATGTTCAAGATCTTTATAGAAATTTGGAGACTAAGGCTATCTAGCATGTATACATGCCGTGTTGTGTTAGATAATATAAATGTCTACGGTCAGCAATATGAGAGCGGTGCAGCCAGCAAAGTTTTGGCCAAGTGGAAGTGTTCATGGGTGAAGTTTTTCCTCTCTGGCAAGGTTAATTATTCTCATATGTAAAATCATGTGAACACTAAAAAAATAGTAGTGAAATATAAGTTTGCTTCAATGTCCGTAAATACTCTCTCGTGGTTCTCATGTCAGGATGCTAAAAGAATTTATATCTTTTGTCATGTTGCTTACAAAGAATTAGGAATAATCTATGTTGAAGTTTGTATGAACTTACCAGTTGCTTGTTATTTAATTATTATTTTTATGCTTATGTAAGAAACTCTTGCAGGTATATTTTTGTAAGGAAAAAATGCAGCACTGCTCTTTGTGAAACCTTCTTCCTTTTTATCTTTTTCTGCAAAATAATATTGACAAGAAACAATATGATCAGAGCTCTGATCCATGTGTGGCCGTGTGGGAGAACACTAGATACATTTGCACTCTACTTAACAACATTCATAAACACAACTTTGGTTCGAGAGCGTGTTGGCACTTCTTAGCGTAATCATCAAGTATGGAGATGGAATCCATCCCCGCAACGACGCTAAAAATGTTTGTTGGCATTTCTTAGCGCAATCACCAAGTATGGAGATGGAATCCATTCTGGCAACGGCACTAAAAATGTCTGTTGGTATTCCTTAGCACCATCACTAAGATTTGGATAAATCTTAGCAACGCCACCAAGGAACACCAACACGATAGTTTTTAACGATCACAAAAATAATATCTGCAAGCGCACAGATCTATCATTGTAGAATTTTACACGGAAGTATTCAGGGTATCGTTATTTATATTTTTCCAAAGGAGGGCAAGGTATAAAAGTCTACCATGGATATGAACAAGATTGCATACTTGCATAGTAAACCAATAGTATATGACAGGGATAAAATGGTATTTCAAGGATGGACACACATCTGGGTCAACTTCAAAGATAAAAGGAAAACAAAGAATAAAATAATGTTCCTAAGTGGAGCAGGCATGTTTTAATATAGCCGTGCAAAGAACAGTTGACGATCATATAAATTACATGATTAGAGTTAGAACTACGGGGAGATCTTCGAGCACTGGTCTATCAGCAAGCGCGAGAGACTTTAAGACTCCTACACAATACCCAAACGTGGAGGATTACAAGGGACGGACAGAGCAATCACCACCTGCCGCCTACCCCTCAACCGGGGGTACCGTCATATCCGAAGGTTCCCGTGCACCCAGACACCACGCCCGTATACAAAGAAACTACCGATATTCCCCCCCCCCCCGGGACTCCGACCCCACGGATCAACAAGCATAGGATATGGGCAAACCCGAAGGAACGACGAACCGCCATCTCAACTTAGCTCTACTTCTAATCATACAAGTTATATGAATGATTAAGCATAAAGTTGCACATGTTAATATTATAGCATATAAACTATATGCTAGTTCATATGGCATGATTATAACATGAAAACTATACTCTAGTTCTATAGCACAACTATATTTATAAAATGAGAGCATGACTTTGAAAGAAATTCTATTTGTATTCATACCAAGCTTTCTCTCTTTTCTCCCAAGGAGCCAACCCTCCTTGCTAGCTCCAAACACTACTAAAAAGTAAAAAAAAGGTACCAGAGGTGGTAGTGAGGTGTAGAGCCCAAATGAGGTGTGTGTTGAAGGAGAGTTCCACCCCTCTTCTTATACTAGTTGATGGTCAGTTTGGCCCTAATAAAACAAGAAATTAGCCTAAACCGCCATAGCATGCCACCATGCAACCGCCAGAGGAGACCGGGCCTAGGAGGCAGCCACTGGGGGTGCGGCCGCACCCCTAGTGCACCCGCACCCTGGTGGGGCCGCCTCACGATCGCCTTCACGTGGTTGGTTCCTGGGTGGGCCTGGGCCTCATCTACGCCGGTGCTCGGCCCAGATTCGTCAGTTGCTTGGGCCTTTGCTTGGTTCTTTTGCGCTTTTCTATTTTACGCTTTTCAGAGTTGCGCCTTTTGTTCATATTCCCATGTATTTGATGTCTATGTCCTGCAAAACACTAAGTATCCAATACATGTGGAAATATGTTAATAGTAAATGCATATGTGTCAAAAGATTGTTTATTTCTCCCATTTTGGATATTATTTGGCAGTCGGATATGGTCATTAAGGGCCGCCAACAGAGCGTTAGATTTTAAAATAGTATCTTCTTTTTTCTATAAAAAAAAGTGGGGTGTAGAGGTCAGGGCTTCGATACACCTAAGTGGAGCATAGCAAAATGGTAATATTAGCTATCTAGTTTAGGTTGTTTTTTAAGGTCAACAGGGGAGAGGGTCCCTACCTGTTTCATTTCGTAGTGGCCCAAAACGGCCTTTAAGTTATGGCAAAGGTTATATTGTTGATTTTTGAACCAAAACTATTACTACGGTTTTACATTGACGATTGGAACAAAGGACACCATGTGTCAACTATTTCACGATTCTTCTTTGGCAATCTTTGCTTCTAGAGATTCGTTTCTTGTTTGCATGCTATTAGCACCTGCTGCAATGTTGCTGCTTCATTTTAAACACCACCACGTTTCTTCTTTTCCATAGCTGCCAAAGCACAAGATAATGATGGTGCCAAAAGAACTCTTGAGGTATGTGCATTGCGCAGTCGATGTTGCAAAGATCCTCCATGCGAGTTAAGGCCATATCAATCCCTTAAGTTGTCCAAAACTAGGAGGAGAATGTGCACCTATAGATGGTGTGCGCGGCGGTTTCAACCTCCTAACTGCAGATATCACATGCCATGTTGTCCACGATTTCCTTCTAGAACAGGATGGTTTTGCACTAAATCCTTTCTTGCAGCATTAGCCAAACGAAGAGTTGCAATCTAGGCGGCGTCGTATTCTTTCAAACAAACTCTGTTGTTGGTGTTGGAGAAGCTCTCTTTGATTGTAGTAGTTTTTATAAGCTTGAAGAATCCAACTTTCCCGGTTCAATGCAAAAGGTTCGTTCCACCGGTCGATCTCGTTGGACAGCGAGGATGCTACAATGACTCCTTGTATCTCGAGCATTTCTGCCTATGCTTGGGTCGACAAGTGGGGAAGAACGAGGTTGACCCAGAGTCCACCGCTTGTCAGACAGTGCTTTGTTGATTTATGCAGTACGTGAGGAGGGTGGGGAAGTGATCAGCAAGGACGTCGTCCCCAGTCCAAACATCAAACCAAAACAATGTGTCCCATCCATCTCCAATTGCCACCATGGTGATGGCCCGGTAGAGAGGAAGCAGTGACCTGAGTGCTTCCTAGTGTTGCCCAAACAACTTTCCCTCCAATGTTACAACGCAAGCTCGTTGATTCACCCACACGGCCCAAGCTGAGCTCTCGCCACAATGTAACCAATGAATTAGTTTCAAGAGCAAGCAAACATTCTGGAGACCTAAATTCTTGATGCCAAGACTGCCTAGGTGCTTTGTTAAACATACTCTATCCCACGCCACTAGGCACTGAGAGGGGAAAACTTAGTCTTCTACCCCACATGAAAAGATCTTTCGCGCCTATCCATTTTCATGATGATTCCAGGTGATAATGGGAGCAACGACAACACATAGACAAGTTGGCAGTCCAGTACAAAGTTTTTTTCACTACCGTGCCTAAGCATGTATTTCATTAAGAGGAAGTAGGTTAACATTACAAGCTACCTCATCAATGGTAAGTGTCGAGCTTACCAAAGAGTAGGAAGACCAAAGACACATAAAAAAGAAAAAAAAAAGAGAACCAAAAGAAATTGAGGATTACAACAACTTAGAGCGACCTCGACTATGGGATACCTGCCGACGGCCATTGAAAGGCCACCTAGGCACCACCCCTTGTCGCGCTCAGCCGTCGGCTTGGCAAGAAGCATGTCAACCTCCGGGGCGAAGTCGTCCAGGAACGTTGTCCGGGAACAAGACCTTGAATGCTTCATGCTTGGACTCTGAAAGCGGTCCAGTAAAGATGGACTCATACTTCAATTCTGAGCAGTTGCAGAGTCGACGGTCTATGTTGGATCCACGAGCCCCAACTCGACCATAAGAACCTGTTGTGCCTGAAGAGTCGGATTGGCTGCCCGAAGTTTAGCAGCTAAGTGAGTACTTCTCCTAGGCGCTCCGACGCTGGGTTTGGCCCGAGCCACCCTGAGGGTCGTCTTCCCCGAACCACAGGAGTTTGGAGAGCCAAGCAGAGTCGGCCCTCAATCACGTCAGCAACTGAAACCTGCTGAACATCTAGAACTCCTTGCCCAAGGCAAGGCCCACAAGGGGCAACAGACACCAGATGGGGTCTGGTCACGAGACCGGCGCTACGACAAGGCGAAGCCAGTGATGGCAAGCGATGAGCCAAGACAACTCTTCCAATGGTATTTAGTAGTGAGGCTTACCCCCACCAAATGGCGATCAGTCTTTTGTATATACAGTAGGAAGCTAGACATGGGTAGCTTGGTGATGGAGAGTGGCAGCCTAAGACTGACCGCACCGCTCACCTGCAAACGGACCGGTACGCTAGCGATAGCGTACCGAGCTCTTGCACCGTTCACCTGCAAAGTCTCCGGTATGGTATCGGCTGCACAGGAATCCGCTAAACCCAGCGCACGCAGGAGGCCACGGTAAACACTGTAGCTGCGAGAGAGAGAGAGAGTTATTGAGAGAGAGAAAGAGAGAGGGAGAGGAATAAAATATGGAAGAGTGGATATAGAGTATGAGATAGAGATAATATGGGTGCGAGAGAAATGAGTATAGAGTAGAGAATTTTGATGACTAGGATAGAATATTCCTTTTTAGAGATGAAAATAGAGGTGAACAAGTGCGGTTAGCGCTGCAAAGCTTTGCGCTCTCCTCTCCCTTGGATTTTTGAATCGCAAACCAAATTAATTAAAGAGGAGAGAGTATTTGCATTTCCTTTTTGTTGTCGCGACGCCGACGCACGAGGTGGAGATTGGTCACTGGAGAGGAGCCGAGACCTCATCTCATCTCAAATGCTTTGCTGACCGGTCAAGGTACCTGCCACTGCCATGGGCTCTGTCCTTCACAGCGAAGCAAGGGCAGAGGCAGCCAGGTAGGGAGCTTTTTTTTATTAAACGTACCTGTATTACTGGATAAGGAAAACATACGATACAAATACGCTACACGAGGATACATGAGCAGCTGTCCCGACCATCTTACACAAAGGTCCCTTAAAATTACAAATTACATTAAGATCCAAGGACCCAGTGCTTCCCGAAAGCTCCAGGCGTCTCCTCCGCCGACCGCCACCATGAATCCATCGTCGGCCGCCAACGACGAAGAAGAATCCCTGGCCATCACAGATCTGAAGGAGCCCCATCGCCACGAAGCTTTGAAGAGAGCCGTAATAGACACCCGACACCGAGGTCGGGATGAAGACGCCGTTGGAAGAACATCGGCCGGGGATGCGCCCCGAGCCCCTCAGATCCAGGGTCGAAGCTCGCTGACGGCTCTTGCCGTAGGAAGACCGAGCTCGATCCGCAGTCCTGCTTGCCGCATGACCCACAACCGCTGCTGCACCCTTGACGAAGCGCGCCTCCATCACCGCCGCCACCACGGGACAACGGAACGGCAGTCCGCGCGGACTCCTGTACAGGAGCCGGCAGAACCGGACTCCACCTCCACGTGCTCGTCGCCGGCGCCGGAGTAGAACGTCGTCGAGGCGGGGAAGAGCACGGAAGGACCTTATTCCATGGAGATGTCGACACCGCCGCCACATCGCCACCTCCTGGACACTAACACTAACAAACGCAGGCACCATCCCCACCCACCGGCAAAGAGACGCCGTCCACCCCACCTCCGAAGGCCATGATGACCACCGGAGCCGGGGGGAAGCAGCAGTCTCGTCTGTGAGAGGGCACACTCCCGAAATCGCCTCCGATTCGCTCCTCTGCACTGTAGCGAAGGGGAAAGACGTCAGAGCCTGGTCAATTGCCAGGCAGGGAGCTTGGCAGGCAGAGGTGTCCGCATGGAAATGGAAACGGAAAGGAGCCTAGTAGCTGGCTTTGGACACCGGCATGGTCCATTTCGATTTCAAGGTGTACCCGCGTGCACCACCAGCACCATGTCCAGGAGCAGTGACTGCACCCGCGCACTGGATTCAAGTCACAAAACAAAACACATTGTTTAGATGCACCAAAAGTTAGAATTTTTTTACTCTCTCTGTTACATCAATTTTTAGCCGCTTGTATGGAGTTTTAATGTCTGTAAAAAAATAACTAATTATACAGTTTAGTTGGAAATCACGAGATGAATCTTTTGAGCCTAGTTGGTCCACGATTAGACAATATTTGCCAAATAAGACGAAAATGGTACTATTCATCGGATTGAAAAAAATTACAAACTAAACGTGGCCGTATACAAATTCCACGAATCCGATAGAATCCATCAATGCAAAAACTGGACGCAAGATATATCATTCCTTCATCGCCATGCCTCCGAAACAATATTGCAGTGTGCATTAACGCAAACAGCAGTGACACAACAAACCAGAAAGCAGATCGAGATACCCTTACACTAGCTAGG
Source organism: Saccharum spontaneum (assembly GCA_022457205.1). Lineage (NCBI taxonomy): Eukaryota > Viridiplantae > Streptophyta > Magnoliopsida > Poales > Poaceae > Saccharum > Saccharum spontaneum. The sequence continues at coordinate 47,593,574 of CM039616.1, forward strand.
AGAACATGTCCATTCATCTATAGTAGATGAGATAGGTAATACTCCATCCTCAAGCTATACATAGATCTCAGCCGGTACTAGCAGCTTGATCTACGGACTCCAGCATCATATTGCTACCTAAACCTGCAGGGCAAAAGCAAGATACGTAAGTACAGTACTATCAGAGCGAGATCGCAAGTGCTTGCTCTTGCTATGTACATGTACTTGTGTGTATCATGTCATGTTGCAGCAAAACAAAACAAACTTCACCTCACCTGCCAAAAACCTGACCACTGTCCCCAACTTCAACTCTTCCTGTTGATCGAATCTTCTAGTGACGAAAAGCTTCAAAGACAAAATGAAACATCAGTTAGCGAATATGAACAAGAAGCCATCAACATGCAAGCATGCTATGCACAAACATGTTGGTCAGCAGAAAACTGTTATAATGAAGATCAAACAACAATCTCTCGCACTGAATATCTCAATTGGGATGTGCAAGGGTTCAGTACACTACACTTAAATGATATATTACCGAATACGAGGACTACAAATAACAGTCGACACAATGTTGCTAAAATTATATTGGGCATCCTAGAAATGTACTTTAACCACCAGCATTTCTATCAATCCTTGCAGAAAGATACCCAGGTAGCAAAGTTTACTATCTTATTGGTTTATTATAAGGTTGCGATTTCCATTTCAAAATATGCAGAGTCTAGGCCAACAAAAACATCCGTAGTACCCTGCTTCCACAAATCTACTTCCTAATAAGAAAACAATAGAAAGAAATATTGCTACGAAGAGAGAAAGGGACAGTGACATGTTAATGTCCTAGTTTGACAAAATTCTTTAATACCGCTACTAGGATAGAAAGGAATGATGATACACTATGTTAGATGTCATAGTTTGAAAAAATCCTTTCCATCATGCTAATGCTATGGAATAATGGATATCAGACAATCAATAATTGACCCTGGAGTAACAGTCTATTAGTAAAAGCTCCTGAGTTGTTCCACATTTCCAAGAGCAGCAGAGGTGACACTAAGGCAATCGAATTCAGAGCCAAAGGATACACAAAAATGTTCAAGCATATACTCTGTATAAGATATGTTTTACTATTCCAAAACTTTTCATCAGATGGCATATCAATCGAATCAAAGATGTTATAAACCTGAGTGTACAAGCATCACAATCAGTTCACTCATCAGGTAAAAGTACAACAAAGTTTATGATAAATACAATTCTGTGCATTGATAATTTGAGACTGAGACTATAGATGCTGAAAACATAAATAGGAATTAAAATGTGCAATGTAGAGAAATGATATTTCAATTATCACTTCTGTACATGCCTAAGCATCATCCTTTAAACCAATCCTAGCACATTTTCAAACAAAAGAAAACTAATCCAAGCAGAAAGATGTTCTAGCTAGTACCCAAGCCTTCTCATCAGGTTGCAATTTCCATTTGGAGAATGGAGACTTGAGAGTGTGCAGTATAGCATAGCCGACACAGACCATTATTATAAGGACCGACAACCACACATCTTACTTCAACAAATATGTTCAGAAAACTACTGCTACAGGAATTCAACCCAAAAGGAATGTTACGTTTCGGTTAAAAAGAAAAAGGAATGTTACGTTAATGCCACAGTTTGATTTTCTTTAAAACAAATATATCTCGGTGATGCCAAACATTTGGAATCATGGACATTCAGACAATCCATGGAAGTAACAGTTATGCCACAGATAATTAGTGTACCAAAAATGTCAGGACAGATGGCATAATAATCATCAAAAGTGTAAACTACATGAGTGTATATACATTGGAATGAAGGAATTCAACTGGCCAAGATATGACAAAATTATTATGACAATATACATTGATGGCGTACTGACAGCATCAGAAATTGGAAATACACACGGTTATCCAACTTCAAACCAACAAATGGCCCATTAACAATTCAGATAAATGTGGTCCATACATATATCACATACTAGGTCTGTCTAACACTGTCTTGGCATGGCAGTAAGGCACAGTTGATTTGAACTATGGCGACGTTATATGTGATGAGAAACAAGATCAAGTCTGAGCAAATTGCAACAAGAAGAGAAGCAAACCGTTCCAGTTTGCCTTGTCTAGTACTAGTTGAAACAGGAACTCGCTACTCCTAAGCGATAGCATCCACTAGACCTTTAGCCATTCCCAGCTCGAGTAAACATCAACATTAAAAGATTTGCCACCTTAATCATATTTGAACTAAAATGCATCACTTGCGAAATGTGCATCTGTAACAGGTAACTGGTAGCAGTGTAGCACTGCAGGCTGTACAACATGCAGGCGAGAATAAGGCGAGTAAATTTATACCTGCGGGTGCGGGTGCGGGTGCGGGTGCGATTGCTGCGGCGTAGTCGGGCGGCAGCTCCCAGGCGCGAACGGAGCCGGAAGATGGGTTGTTCCCGAGCCCGTGGGCCTCGCACTCGATCAGCTTCTTGGCGCGCATGTCGAAGGCGAAGAGGTAGTCGTCGAGGAAGAAGTAGAGGACGTCGGGGTTTTTGGGGTGGATGAGCGCGAAGACGGGGTCCTTGTCCGGTAGCCCGGCCGCCTTGAAGGTGTCCGAGGCCCGGATGTCGGCGAAGGAGAGCGTGTACTCGGGATCCGTCCAGTCGCCCGTCTTGGGGTCGTTGAGCGTGCGCATGGTGATGAACGTGGGTGCGGCGCCGACGCCGTGGGCGTGGCCCTTGGGCTTGCGGATCTGGACGCAGCGGAACTTGCCGTCGCTGAGCTGCACGTAGCGGCGGCCGACCATTCCTGTCTCGAATTTGGTTTTGAAGTCGGAGGGGAGGCGATCCTCTTCGTCGTCGTCGTCGTCGCCGTCCGGGAGCGGGACGTAGAGGAAAGGGGGTATGTCGCGGAAGGCGTTGCAGGTGAGGAGGCCGGCCTTGGTGTCGATCCACCAGATATTGCCGCCGTGGGAGATGACGTCGTCGAAGACCCAGTACCTGTCAGGCACCTCATCTTCGTGTTCGTCTGGGGAGGCTTCAAGCTCGGTGCGCCAGCTGCGGGTCCTTGACCAGTAGCGGACGAGGGTGTTGTCCTCGCCTTCACTGCCCGCAGTGAAGTGGAAGTCGGCGAGAACGAAGGCACCAGCAGCACCACCGGGGTCGGCGATGACGCCTAGGTTGCGGTACTCGTCGAAGCAGGTGGGAGGATCTTCGGGGAGCCGGTAGGACAAGGTGGCGGCGGGCACGTCGAGGACGCAGTAGGTCGGCCAGGTGTAGACGAGGAGGAGGCCGGATGGGTCCAAGGCCTCGATGAGGGGGTCCCTGTCCCCGGAGACCCACGGGGCGACGGTGAGGAAGGAGACGCGCGGGGGAGCTTCGACCTTGAGGGAGAGGGCGAAGTCGTGCGGGAGGGGTGTGTCGGAGACGCGCGGGGTGGTGGAGAGGATAATCCACGACGGCGGCGCCATTTTTGCTTGGGAGTTTGGAGGCGCGCTCCCCTCTTTCTCTGGTGTGGCTGGGCAGGAGGAAGCGGAAGGGATGGGAAGCAGTTCGTCCGTCTGTCTGGCACCTCCTTCTATTTGGTTGCCGTGCCGTGGCGTGCCTGCTGCCCTGACGTCATCAGGCTATCGCACCGCACCATTCTCTAAACATACCTCTAAAGGAATATTCCATCTTACGCCTTGTTTAGATGCACATGAAAAGTTACAATTTTTTCACTCTCTCTCCATCACATCAATCTTCGGACCCATGTATGAAGTAGTAAATATAGGTAAAAATAATAACTAATTACACAGTTTAGTTGGAAATCATGAGATGAATCTTTTGAGCCTAGTTGGTCCACGATTGAACAATATTTGTCAAATAAGACGAAAATGGTACTATTCATCGGGTTGAATTTTTTTCAGTAAACGAGGCCTTAGTCATCCAGGATTCTCACTTCTATACCAATTCCTTCTGCACCCATATTTACTCTATATCATACTCTATATCAACCACCATCTCATATCCTCTCTCCTCTCTCTCTTTCTCTCTCCTCCCTCCTCTCTCCTCTTTCTTTCTCTCTTCTCCTTCCTTTTTACAGGCGCGCACGCAGGAACGCTGCCTGTGGTGTGTCACTGTAGCGAACGCAGCTGTGCCGATCGGGATAGCAAGCTGTGCCGATCGGGATAGCGTCGTGCGGTGCGTATATGCGAACGGTAGATTTAGCGTTGCGTTCGTTTTAGCGTTCCGCGGTGCCGATAGCCTAAGGTATGTTTGTGAGAAACCTTCCCGCCAATAGCGAAGGATTCTGATGCATCGTGAGATCACATTTTCAGACATGCAGATCGGCACGGCCATGCTCATGAAGTAGTTGATACACAATCTGATTTTGAGCTCTGTGACATTTTCCACCTCCCCCCTCACCAGTCACCACAATCAATGTGCCATCTGGGTACTAGAGAACTAGGCAGGGGGGAATTCTCATCAATTTGGTGTCTGATGGTAGATGGTTTTTTGCTTGATCGGGCTTTGCAAAGTGTATGTGGCTAGGAGGAATAGGTATGGCAAGAGAGGGTCACCTTGCCATAGCCCCCGCTGACAGGTGATCCATCATCCATGGTCCTAGGCAGCTGTTCACCGGAACCGCAGATCGCGAGGAGGACAGGATTTGGCGCATCCACTAGCACCATGTACTGTTGAAGCCTCGTTCCTGTAGGATTGTAAGCAGAACATCCCAATTCACAGTATCCGAGGCCTTGGCAAAATATAGCTAGATCACCATTGAAGTAAGCTTTCGCGCTTGTGGCAGCATCGCACCATTTCGGTCGCATAGACGAAGCTTTCTGATATTGATCTCCCTTGTAAGAACCCACTTTGCTGCAAGTTAATCAACTCGTTGATCTCACGCTAAAGTCGTCTTGCGAGTATTTTTGCTAAGATTTTACCATCGCAGTTTTGTAGGCATATTGGCCCTGTTCGGCAGACTGTTTTTTTGGCTTATAAGCCGGCTGTGACTGATTTGCTGTGAGAGAAAAATACTGTTCCACGGCTGATAAGCCGTGCTGATAAGCTCAGCCGAACAGGGGGATTTATTGGTCGAAAAGCGTCGACTGCACCTGTGCCATATTTTTGGAAGTATCATGTAAGAGCGGTTGATCCTTCGTAAGTCAGTGGAGCTATTCCATGACTGGCTTGATCCCCATGCTGCTCGATAAAAAGGTTGAACTGAAACTGTTCGACCTAGGGGTGCTGGAACGGTTCATCGTCAAAGATTTGTCAATCAAAAGTTAGGAAAAAAATATCTGCCACAGGTTTGGCATGCTAAATGTGAGATATTGACAAATTTTGACACTAAACCAAATATAGGCCAAAACATTGGCTAACCCAAGTTTTGGCAACCAAAATTTGCTACCAACCAATCAGGCCCTAAATTAGCCCTCACACTGGATTTTTGGAAGATTTTACCGGTAGAGAACTCAGTTTGGATGGTTGTATTCACGAGGCCTTTCTATTTTATTATGGTAAAAAAATAATGAAAGGGTTCTATGAGCTCAACGAGTGTAATGAGCAATGAACCAATGGTCACAAAGAGGCAGAAATTATAGCTCCTTTTTATACACAGGAACTGCGAGTTTAGTTGGACGATATGAAGTTCTCTTGAAAACGTATTATATATTAGAAACACCTAGCAACGCATGGAAACAAACCCTATATATCTTGATTTTATCTTGGCAAGGATTCTCAAACAATATTAAACATCTTACAAAATATTTATTGCTTCTGTTGCAATGTGTGGGTAATTATCTAGGCCGCGTTAGGCAGAGCTCCAGCTCTAGCAAAAACAACTTTAGCTCTAGTTTTTTTTTCATGAAAGAGTTTTTTCAGATCTAGCTTCATTAGTTAGAGAATCGTCTAATAAAACAGCTTCTCTTGGTTGTTGAAAAGAATGAAATCCGTAATAACTTTTTTCTTTTTCTTTTTTCTTTTATTCTTCTTCCTCCTTATTTGCCTGTTCACTTGAGCTACTTTTCAGCCATGGAACGATGTTCTCCCATACCGGAAAGTCCTAATCTGCAGGTCTGCACTGCACATGGCACATCTCTTCTCTTCCTCTTCCCACGCCTCCATCGTCCGCTGACGGCGGCTCACCTCCTCCCTCGCCAGCGCTGTGCCACCAAGTCACACTGTCGCCATCTCCTCGGCCCGTGCCATGCCGCTCGTCTGCCGGTTCAATGCCACGACGTGCCCCGTGCTTGCCCTTCCCCTCCCCAGCTTATGCCGACGTGGCCCGGCATCGCGCCGGCCTCGCCCATGCGGGGGTAAATAGGCATCAATACCACCCTAGACCTGCGGATTGAGAAGAAAACCGAGAGAAACTATTATTTTTAGCTCCTTCTCTCTCATCGATTCTCTTGTACAATTCATGGAGCTCGTTCGATAAAGTGGAACGACAAGAGAGCATTTGCTTAGCGCTCACACTAAACTGCTCGTGTTGTGCTACCAAATATACGACCTCCGTCCACAAAAGAATGCAATTCTCATTTTTCAAGAAGTCGAATAGGTTGAACTTTGATTTAAATTATATGAAAAAAATGCTAATATTCATGAGACAAAATAAGCACCAATAGATTAGTTATAGAATATATTTTTATAATAAACTTATTTAGAGACATAAATACTAATATTATTTACTATAAATCTGATCAAACTATAAGGCCAGTCTCAGTGGAGAGTTTCATTTTGTTGTTTCCAAGACTGCCATGTCATATAAAATGAAATGAAACTCGGATGAAACACCCACTCTTAATGGAAAGTTTCATTCCATAGTTTCATAGATATTTAATTCTATGACTCATAGAGAGTTGGTAACTGTGCCAGGAGAGTTTCATCTCCATGAAACCTAATTCTTCTCTCTCTTCATTAAAACGTTGATATGTCATCAAAAATGCATATGTGGCAGGCTATTAAATGTAAATGAAACTCTAGTGTCTTCATGATCCAGTTTCATGATCCAGTTTCCAACACACTTATATTTTGGAAACAACGTCTTCATCCCATGCAACTATCTCTACTCTCATGAAACTTTCATCATCTCTCTTAATCAACACAGTGTCATGTTACCGTATTTAATAACTATAAAACTCTACGAAACCCATTAAAATTGATCTTAACTGCATTCTTTCGTGGGACGAAGAAATCGAGGCAAAGCACCACAACAGTAAACCACTGCACAAGGAGCCTGTCATGGGCGACTTTTTTTTTTTTTGACCATGGGATCCAAGAAGTTTTGGGAAAATTTTCTGTAACACTTTTCGTTGTTATTTGACAAAATTTGTCTAACCATGGACTAACTAGGCTCAAAAGATTCGTCTCGATATTTACGGACAAACTATGCAATCAGTTATTTTTTACCTACATTTAATACTTTATGCATACGTCCAAAAATTCGATGTGACAGGTACTGTGCAAAATATCTATACATAACTCTTAAAGTCAAGGCTTCCGGCCGGGTCCGTCACACTCGCATGTTACTGTTTCCGCAACAGTGCCTTAAAACAGTAGACACGCTACTATAGCACCGGGTCCTATAAATAGTATAAAACCGTTAAGAAACAGTAAAAACCCGCTAAGATACAGTAAAAACCCGTTATGAAACAGTAGTACCATCACAGTACCGGATCCTATGAACAGTACAAACCCGTTAAGAAACAGTAAACCCACTAAGACACAGTGAAACCCGTTATGAAACAGTAATATTGGGATCTATGAACAAAACAGACCCGTTATGAAACAGTAACCCCGCTAAAACAGTAAAACCCGTTATGAAACAGTAAACCCTGCTAAAACAGTAAAACCCGTTACTAAACAACATCAAATTCGCTAAAAACGATAATAACCCGCTAACAAATATCGATAGAACGAAAAAAAAGCCAAATTACTGCACGAGCTCTCCTGGTAGTTTTAGGTGTTTTTGGCTGCAAAAAAGCCCGAAGTCTGATGGAGTGGTAGCCTCCCGTGGATTACCACCAATCCTGAGGGCAAATCCGTCACGCTCCACAGTATATATCGTCGGGGCCAGCCAGCCTGTCAGCAACCGCAACCGCCGTTCCGGCTTCCGCTAACAATTCCTCCGCAGCGTGGGGCGTCAGGCGTGGCGTCCCCCACTCCCCCTGCCTGTAAACCCACTCGCGCTTGCTCCGCCTTCGCCGCCGGTAATGCTCCCAGTCCTAGCCCCGATCCTGCTCTCCCAGTTTCGTTTCAGTCTTGACTCTGAAGTGACCGCGCGACCGCGCCGTTGATTTCGGGCTTTTCTCTTTTGCGGCCTCGGGGGCTCGTGGGTGGGGGTGACTTCCCGCGGCGCGCGGCGGTGTTCGGTTACTCTTCGTCTGCGATGTTTGGGCGTGGCTGATTGTGGTGCCTGCTCGTTGCCCTGTTTGGGGTTGGGGTTTTGTGGCCTAGTGGTGGTGGGGGTTTTTTTTTGGGTGGTGGGGGTTTGGTGCTTTCCCTCGCCTCGACGTCACTGTACGTTGCTTGCGTAATGTTGGGTGCGTAATCGGTGATCATTTCCTCTCGTAACTAATTTGTTTTAGTGACTGCGAAAATCTGCATTTAAGTTTCGAAAATGGTTGCAGTTCTCGTGAGGGACTCCGCTTTGTGAGAGTTTGTCTTTGTTAGCTTGGTTTAGATTGGTGCTCGTGGATGCGTTTATTTTCAGTTGAATGCTGTGTTTGCTGGGATCTCGGATTCGGATGGAATCAAACAAGCGGCCAATATTTCCTTCCTTGGTCGTGATTTCGAGCGCTTGCCGCTTGGTGCTGATGTTGATGCGTTATTGGTGGAATTGGTGCAATGTTGAAGGTGTATTAGGGGCACGTTTGGTGGTTCACGGCCTTTTGGCCTTATTTGTGGCCTTGGGTTTTGCATTGGGCGCCTACCTGGGTCGGGGTTGTATATTTAACTTGTGCAGTACGAGTATGCGATTGTGATACTTTTGTGGGAATGCCAAAAGTTATTTATTGGTTCTCTTGATATATGTTCCATTTTGATGTTACTTTGAAGCATTTGCCTGGACACGGAATTTGGCACTTAACTGTAAAAATGATTTGCTGACATTTGTGTCAGTTTTGTTTTTGTTTTTTTTTTTTTGCAATTTCTGTGATGGAGCTTCTATGGCTCCATTGGTTATGAAAAGGAAAATTCACCTAGTAGCCTGCTGACTTGATCTAGTAGGAAGAGTAATTATGCTATATCTTAATAATAGCTGTGGACCTCTTTATGTTTTACATGCCTCTTGGCTAGGAATGCATTATATTTTGGCTTCATTTTCTTCTTCAACTTTGGATAGTTGATTGACTTTCAATGCAATTCGCAGGCTTGATTTCAGTTTAGTTTAGATGGAGGTTTATTACCTCAGTTTTTTTTATTGGAGGTGCATTACCTTGTCTTCGAATATAACCAATTGTCACTCCAATGCTCATGCTGTTCTAGCAGGTGAAGTAAAAAAGATGGGAAGTGAGACATTTGATTTGAATCAGCAACCACATGAAAATCAAGGTACGAGAATCATTGATAATTGTCAGTTTGTTACTTTGTTATAATTAAATAACATATTTTTGTATATTGGATTTTCCATAACAAATTCTGATGACATTTCTGCAAATCCTTGTACTGCTCAAAATTACATATTGTACCCTTCTGTATGAACTGTACTGTAACTTTAGTTTTCATAATTTACCACATTTACTTTGTGCATATTATCAGTTGTAAGTTGTAGCCATGTACATTGAATTGCTCATGGACGGAATGTGGCTTGAACTTTGGGATGGGTCTAAATTCTCTTATGAAGTATGAACATGTATTGTCCATCAAACTTCATTCACAATCTGTGATTTTTCTTAAACTTGAACTTTGCTTCCCCTTTGTGGCTTGTTGTCCAACTATATTTATATAATAGAATAAATTTATCCAAGATTTGGCCTGAAGAACACTGTTTTTTATGGTAGGTGGCAACCTGAATTATGTGCTGTTGCAAAAGGATTGTAAGAACATATGCCGCACCAAAGTTTGTGATCTTCCCATAGAAGTGTAAGTTGACATTTTTTTCTGACAAATTAGTTACATTAAGTACTTTGTATACTTGGACCAAACTGTTGGTGAAAACATGGGATGGTTCATGTTTATGTAGCGTATTATTGCACATCAACACCACTTAAGTTAACTTGGACACATGGTCTTTTCACCGGTTCAGTGCAATGTGCAACACTGTTGTCCCTATGGTCAACACTAGCTCCGAACCATTATATCTGTTCTAATCACGCCTATATGATTATTTTGCTTGCAACAGTGCTCTACAACATCACAATTATTCTTTCCTTTTGCAGGCCGACCATTTGGCCAATTATTTCATTTGTGCCAACTAAAGCATACCAAAAGAGTGATTTACCAAAATTTTCGCTGCTTCCTGATCCTGAAGACGGTCGTCAGAGATCTGAATGGGGAAAGTTCATGCGCTTCCTTTCGGATAATAAAAGGGTAAACTATTTTCTACATAAAGAATAAATATACTAAATAAGAAGGCTACCTTGCAGTCTCTTTAATTGTTCTCTGAAAGAATTACGGTCAGGATTAGGGACCAACCAACTTACCATCCTGGAGTTTCTCACTTTGGATGCTGTGAGTAGCTAAAGTTGTTACAAAAAAAGTGTATGACATGGACATCTAAGATTTAAGAAGAATAAGAGAGTTTAGTGTTGGTAGATATGATGTTCAAACAAGGTATTTGGGAGGGCATTGGATCAAGCCAGGTTCTGGAAGGCTAAAGAGGACCGTGTACAGAATCCCATAGCAAAGTACATTTCCTGGCAATGAATGGATTTCACACTAGGGGTCTTGGTATTTATAGCTGAGGACTCTTTAACTTTCTGTGTATCTTTACAGTCTTGCCTCCGGTATGGAACTTACCGAGGGCATAATACTCTGGATATGCAGGGGTATCCCTGACCTTTGTACAACGACAACCTATCTCTTTGCGGCCCCTGTAGTGCATTCCTACGTCAGGTGAGGGATCCCCTGTAGTCCTGTACACCACATCATCTGCTGATGTGGCCTCCTGTCGAGGCTTCTGGAACCATCCTCCCTGAATCAGTACATCTTCCATCCTTGATCTGCCAGTAAACTTCCAGATGCTTCTGGAAGTCTACCTCCAGAAGGCCTTGTTTTGGCCGTCCGGCTCATGGGTTCCCTGGGAGCAGGTCATGTGGCCACCCTGTGGACTGGATTCTGTATCATGGGCTACCTCTTGCTGTCAACTGCAACATTGCAGATATGGTTGGTGCCGATCTGTTCCCCAGCAGGTGGTGAGGGAGAGGGGCCTGATGTGCTGTATGAAAATTATCTAAAATACTTTAGGCAGGTTTTATGTGCTGTATTTTGTTGTCACACAATCTAGTAACTCTGTTTTTTCTGCTTGTGAAGGCTGCTATTGCTAGATGTGGGTCCTCAACCTTCCACATACTTGCTCCTGAACCTGATGAATGCTCAAATTTTCCGCATGCGGTGCTCTTGTATGAGTGTGGACAAAATGGCCCTGGAGATTGCAAACAGATGGCAAGAACATCTGGTGAGGGTTCTGTGGTGCTGCCTCTTGAGAGAAACTCTTTTTGCTAAGATAATTCAGTAGCCCTACATGAGTACATTTTGTCATCTCAATTTCATCATTGACAGTTTGTTTTAAGTGGGTGATGTCTTGTCATTTCCTAAATGTTGCTTTGTTGAGCTCTCTTCTGTTTAATTCCTCATTTGGATCATTACTTTTTCATTGTGTTGGGTCATACATGGTTGAAGTCGATGATATGCATCATAGTATACCATATTTCCTTTGAACTTTGGATGATAAAAATTGATTTTGCTAATTGATCATTCTTTTCTAAACTGTCATGACACCAGGGAAACATGTGAATGGTCCTAATGCTTCAAAGAGGCCTTTCAAGAGTGACTTTCAATATGGCTCAAGAAACTCTAAGCCACCATACTTTAAAGAGGAGGTCTGTGATAGTTTACCGAAGCCCAAGGAGATGGAAACTTCACCTAAGCATCATGATCCAATTGTCACATCCTCTCCATGTGAATCTGTTGAAGACGGCCCTAGAGTTTTGAATCCGGTGGTAAACAAGAGAACGGCTTCTCCTACCAAAAATTTCATCGTTGCAGACCCTAGTTATCTGCGAACACTTAGTCAGACACATGCTAGCTGGATATTTGGAGCAATAGCTGAGCTCATTGATAATTCCAGAGATGCTGGTGCATCCAGGTATGCTCATATCTTCAGGATTCTGTAATACGAATATATTGTTTTTTTTTAATTTTGCAATCAGTTTAGGTCGTGTTTGAAATCTGCGTAGTGTGTTGTGCTGTATTATGAAATCTAGTTAAGAAAATGTTTACCTTTTTAAAAATTAAAATTTTCTCATGTGACTCTAAGAAAGGTTCTCAGTTTGTTTATATTTTTCGTTTCAAAAAAAAGTTTGTTTATATTTCAAAGAAAAGGAATATGTTCTTAAGAGAAAAATCAAACTGTAGATCGTAGATTAAAAAATCACCATAGTGTCAACATGTTCTATTTGTAGTTTTCAGAATCCTGTTGCAAGATGTTTTATTAGCATAGTTTATTTACTGTTTTCAGTTATTCCTATTTGACTGTGCTAATTACTTGTTTCTTGTTTATTGTTGTTTATCATGGAAGGTTGAGTATTTCCATCGAACATTTGTTTTCAAAGAAAGCACAAAAGAAAATTCCTGTCTTATCTGTAATTGATGATGGACATGGAATGACTTATCCTGACATGATGAGAATGATCTCTTTTGGCCATAAACGACCAAATGAACATCGTGAGGATCAGATTGGGAGATTTGGAATCGGATTTAAGGTAGAGATCTCTCAGTTGAAGATGGCTTCATCTTCTGTTTCAGTGTTTCTATCTACTCAAAGGCACAGATTTAGATTGCACTCTCATTCTATCCTCATTATTGACGTGGTCTATGCTTTATCTCACCTAAACCCTTCAAATCCCAGTGATGAACACAATATGTTCTATTATTTTGGCGCGACTGAAACAGTTTTATCTGAAGGCTCTTATTTGTGTGACGCTGAGAATTTGTTTGTATGTTATTCAACAGTCTCAGATGATATGTTCATTCTACTATAGTACTATGTCAACGATAGAGATCTACATTCATTATTTCTGTTAGCTAGCTTTTTTTTTCCTGCCTGGTGCTATCCTTCAAGTTGATATACGCTCCATCATTTCTGCCCTAAAAGCTCGCATGAATGAAAATGTCTATTGTTTAAATACACTAATATAAGACCTGATGAATATTAACATTATCAGTTCAGAGTTCCTGTTCATGATTCATAGCTGTCCTAGCGCTGCAAACAGTACTTCAATCATGCCTGCAGTTTTGCTGATCATTTTTTTACATATAGATTTATATTGTATGAAGATTGATGTTGTTACTAACTTTGTTACTATTTTCTGTGCGGTACATGTAGACTGGCGCTATGAAACTTGGAAAAGATGCAATTGTTCTCACACAAACTAAATCCTCCAGATCAGTGGCCTTTCTTTCTCAGTCTTTTAATGAAGAAAAGGATGTATGTATTGTTCTTATTGCTCCACCATCCCCCCTGCCTCCCTCGTAGTGTATTGCATTAAATTGGATAATTCACTGCAGAACCTTGAGATCCCTGTGGTGGCATATCGAAAGGAAGGGCAATACATGGAAGTTGATTTGAGTGTCCAGTCTGATGCTACTGCAGAATATAACTTGAGTGCTATTAAGAATTTTTCTTCGTTCAACGAGTATTTCATTGGAGAAAAGTTAGGCCTATTTGGTGAAGATCGTACTGGGACACAAATTTACATATGGAATTTAGACAGATGGGGTACTGATTGCACTTTGGAGTGGAATTCTGGTAAGTCTTCAGAAAATCCTGTGCACCCTGGTCGTGGAGACATATTAATCCGTTCAAGAAGAGTCAGATCACGTCCAGGACAAACAAGTAACAAGGTATGCTCTGTAACTCTTCATCAATTTACTCTGATCTCTGAGGCAAGAGACAACCATACTAAACATGACTTCTATGGATGTATTTTGAATTTCACCTTGTAGGAACCAGAAGTTCATTGTAGCTTTCTGATGGGATACTGTAGCTTTCATGTTTTTATATATACTGCTTGTTGTAGTTTGATGATGATGCATGCCACTCACACATTGATATTCTGAACGTTGTGCATGGTTGATTTGGAACCTAACCATATTCTTTGTCCATGTCATGGTTTGCAATGGTTCTTAATATTCTGTGCATTGAATCGTATTCTTAGGTGCTGTTGGATTATTCTCTTCAGTCCTATCTGGAAGTTATGTTCTTGAATCCTCGGATGAAGATATCTGTCCAAGGGTCTTTGGTAAATATTATTTTCTTGAGCACTCTTTATTACTCCTGTGTCATTTCTTTCTATGTTATAGTTGCCTGTGTTTCATTTGCTGTTTTTTTTTTTTACTTGGCAGGTCAAAAGCCGCCCGTTGGCGAAGACCCTTAACAAGACTTCTGTTGTGTCTGGTGAAATTATGGGAAGGACTATTCTATTGACTCTGGGAAGGAGCAAAGTAGAATGGGACAGAACAAACTGTGGAATCTTCTTATATTGGCATGGTCGTTTGATAGAGGTGAGGTTAGCTGTTCTGGCATAAATAGTTAATCTGCCTTCTAGACTATAGTCGAGACTCGAGAGTGAATTGTGGCTCCATTTATGTTGAAAATGGAAATAGACATGTTAGATGTAACATCTAGCTGCAGGAATTACATTGAAATTTCCATGTCCAAGTTTATAGCTGTAAATGTTTGCTTTGTTGTACTTGTGATTATGTGTTTCACTTTTCAGTCTTACAAGCGGGTTGGAGGCCAAAAGCATAGTACGGACATGGGGCGTGGAGTAATAGGAGTTGCAGATATCACAAATCTCATTGTATGCTTACACCATGACTATCCTATTTTTTGTTTTTCGTTCAGAGCTAGAAATTCAGTTC
>CM039616.1:47608725-47677969 GCA_022457205.1 Saccharum spontaneum
GGTGGTTCACGGCCTTTTGGCCTTATTTGTGGCCTTGGGTTTTGCATTGGGCGCCTACCTGGGTCGGGGTTGTATATTTAACTTGTGCAGTACGAGTATGCGATTGTGATACTTTTGTGGGAATGCCAAAAGTTATTTATTGGTTCTCTTGATATATGTTCCATTTTGATGTTACTTTGAAGCATTTGCCTGGACACGGAATTTGGCACTTAACTGTAAAAATGATTTGCTGACATTTGTGTCAGTTTTGTTTTTGTTTTTTTTTTTTTGCAATTTCTGTGATGGAGCTTCTATGGCTCCATTGGTTATGAAAAGGAAAATTCACCTAGTAGCCTGCTGACTTGATCTAGTAGGAAGAGTAATTATGCTATATCTTAATAATAGCTGTGGACCTCTTTATGTTTTACATGCCTCTTGGCTAGGAATGCATTATATTTTGGCTTCATTTTCTTCTTCAACTTTGGATAGTTGATTGACTTTCAATGCAATTCGCAGGCTTGATTTCAGTTTAGTTTAGATGGAGGTTTATTACCTCAGTTTTTTTTATTGGAGGTGCATTACCTTGTCTTCGAATATAACCAATTGTCACTCCAATGCTCATGCTGTTCTAGCAGGTGAAGTAAAAAAGATGGGAAGTGAGACATTTGATTTGAATCAGCAACCACATGAAAATCAAGGTACGAGAATCATTGATAATTGTCAGTTTGTTACTTTGTTATAATTAAATAACATATTTTTGTATATTGGATTTTCCATAACAAATTCTGATGACATTTCTGCAAATCCTTGTACTGCTCAAAATTACATATTGTACCCTTCTGTATGAACTGTACTGTAACTTTAGTTTTCATAATTTACCACATTTACTTTGTGCATATTATCAGTTGTAAGTTGTAGCCATGTACATTGAATTGCTCATGGACGGAATGTGGCTTGAACTTTGGGATGGGTCTAAATTCTCTTATGAAGTATGAACATGTATTGTCCATCAAACTTCATTCACAATCTGTGATTTTTCTTAAACTTGAACTTTGCTTCCCCTTTGTGGCTTGTTGTCCAACTATATTTATATAATAGAATAAATTTATCCAAGATTTGGCCTGAAGAACACTGTTTTTTATGGTAGGTGGCAACCTGAATTATGTGCTGTTGCAAAAGGATTGTAAGAACATATGCCGCACCAAAGTTTGTGATCTTCCCATAGAAGTGTAAGTTGACATTTTTTTCTGACAAATTAGTTACATTAAGTACTTTGTATACTTGGACCAAACTGTTGGTGAAAACATGGGATGGTTCATGTTTATGTAGCGTATTATTGCACATCAACACCACTTAAGTTAACTTGGACACATGGTCTTTTCACCGGTTCAGTGCAATGTGCAACACTGTTGTCCCTATGGTCAACACTAGCTCCGAACCATTATATCTGTTCTAATCACGCCTATATGATTATTTTGCTTGCAACAGTGCTCTACAACATCACAATTATTCTTTCCTTTTGCAGGCCGACCATTTGGCCAATTATTTCATTTGTGCCAACTAAAGCATACCAAAAGAGTGATTTACCAAAATTTTCGCTGCTTCCTGATCCTGAAGACGGTCGTCAGAGATCTGAATGGGGAAAGTTCATGCGCTTCCTTTCGGATAATAAAAGGGTAAACTATTTTCTACATAAAGAATAAATATACTAAATAAGAAGGCTACCTTGCAGTCTCTTTAATTGTTCTCTGAAAGAATTACGGTCAGGATTAGGGACCAACCAACTTACCATCCTGGAGTTTCTCACTTTGGATGCTGTGAGTAGCTAAAGTTGTTACAAAAAAAGTGTATGACATGGACATCTAAGATTTAAGAAGAATAAGAGAGTTTAGTGTTGGTAGATATGATGTTCAAACAAGGTATTTGGGAGGGCATTGGATCAAGCCAGGTTCTGGAAGGCTAAAGAGGACCGTGTACAGAATCCCATAGCAAAGTACATTTCCTGGCAATGAATGGATTTCACACTAGGGGTCTTGGTATTTATAGCTGAGGACTCTTTAACTTTCTGTGTATCTTTACAGTCTTGCCTCCGGTATGGAACTTACCGAGGGCATAATACTCTGGATATGCAGGGGTATCCCTGACCTTTGTACAACGACAACCTATCTCTTTGCGGCCCCTGTAGTGCATTCCTACGTCAGGTGAGGGATCCCCTGTAGTCCTGTACACCACATCATCTGCTGATGTGGCCTCCTGTCGAGGCTTCTGGAACCATCCTCCCTGAATCAGTACATCTTCCATCCTTGATCTGCCAGTAAACTTCCAGATGCTTCTGGAAGTCTACCTCCAGAAGGCCTTGTTTTGGCCGTCCGGCTCATGGGTTCCCTGGGAGCAGGTCATGTGGCCACCCTGTGGACTGGATTCTGTATCATGGGCTACCTCTTGCTGTCAACTGCAACATTGCAGATATGGTTGGTGCCGATCTGTTCCCCAGCAGGTGGTGAGGGAGAGGGGCCTGATGTGCTGTATGAAAATTATCTAAAATACTTTAGGCAGGTTTTATGTGCTGTATTTTGTTGTCACACAATCTAGTAACTCTGTTTTTTCTGCTTGTGAAGGCTGCTATTGCTAGATGTGGGTCCTCAACCTTCCACATACTTGCTCCTGAACCTGATGAATGCTCAAATTTTCCGCATGCGGTGCTCTTGTATGAGTGTGGACAAAATGGCCCTGGAGATTGCAAACAGATGGCAAGAACATCTGGTGAGGGTTCTGTGGTGCTGCCTCTTGAGAGAAACTCTTTTTGCTAAGATAATTCAGTAGCCCTACATGAGTACATTTTGTCATCTCAATTTCATCATTGACAGTTTGTTTTAAGTGGGTGATGTCTTGTCATTTCCTAAATGTTGCTTTGTTGAGCTCTCTTCTGTTTAATTCCTCATTTGGATCATTACTTTTTCATTGTGTTGGGTCATACATGGTTGAAGTCGATGATATGCATCATAGTATACCATATTTCCTTTGAACTTTGGATGATAAAAATTGATTTTGCTAATTGATCATTCTTTTCTAAACTGTCATGACACCAGGGAAACATGTGAATGGTCCTAATGCTTCAAAGAGGCCTTTCAAGAGTGACTTTCAATATGGCTCAAGAAACTCTAAGCCACCATACTTTAAAGAGGAGGTCTGTGATAGTTTACCGAAGCCCAAGGAGATGGAAACTTCACCTAAGCATCATGATCCAATTGTCACATCCTCTCCATGTGAATCTGTTGAAGACGGCCCTAGAGTTTTGAATCCGGTGGTAAACAAGAGAACGGCTTCTCCTACCAAAAATTTCATCGTTGCAGACCCTAGTTATCTGCGAACACTTAGTCAGACACATGCTAGCTGGATATTTGGAGCAATAGCTGAGCTCATTGATAATTCCAGAGATGCTGGTGCATCCAGGTATGCTCATATCTTCAGGATTCTGTAATACGAATATATTGTTTTTTTTTAATTTTGCAATCAGTTTAGGTCGTGTTTGAAATCTGCGTAGTGTGTTGTGCTGTATTATGAAATCTAGTTAAGAAAATGTTTACCTTTTTAAAAATTAAAATTTTCTCATGTGACTCTAAGAAAGGTTCTCAGTTTGTTTATATTTTTCGTTTCAAAAAAAAGTTTGTTTATATTTCAAAGAAAAGGAATATGTTCTTAAGAGAAAAATCAAACTGTAGATCGTAGATTAAAAAATCACCATAGTGTCAACATGTTCTATTTGTAGTTTTCAGAATCCTGTTGCAAGATGTTTTATTAGCATAGTTTATTTACTGTTTTCAGTTATTCCTATTTGACTGTGCTAATTACTTGTTTCTTGTTTATTGTTGTTTATCATGGAAGGTTGAGTATTTCCATCGAACATTTGTTTTCAAAGAAAGCACAAAAGAAAATTCCTGTCTTATCTGTAATTGATGATGGACATGGAATGACTTATCCTGACATGATGAGAATGATCTCTTTTGGCCATAAACGACCAAATGAACATCGTGAGGATCAGATTGGGAGATTTGGAATCGGATTTAAGGTAGAGATCTCTCAGTTGAAGATGGCTTCATCTTCTGTTTCAGTGTTTCTATCTACTCAAAGGCACAGATTTAGATTGCACTCTCATTCTATCCTCATTATTGACGTGGTCTATGCTTTATCTCACCTAAACCCTTCAAATCCCAGTGATGAACACAATATGTTCTATTATTTTGGCGCGACTGAAACAGTTTTATCTGAAGGCTCTTATTTGTGTGACGCTGAGAATTTGTTTGTATGTTATTCAACAGTCTCAGATGATATGTTCATTCTACTATAGTACTATGTCAACGATAGAGATCTACATTCATTATTTCTGTTAGCTAGCTTTTTTTTTCCTGCCTGGTGCTATCCTTCAAGTTGATATACGCTCCATCATTTCTGCCCTAAAAGCTCGCATGAATGAAAATGTCTATTGTTTAAATACACTAATATAAGACCTGATGAATATTAACATTATCAGTTCAGAGTTCCTGTTCATGATTCATAGCTGTCCTAGCGCTGCAAACAGTACTTCAATCATGCCTGCAGTTTTGCTGATCATTTTTTTACATATAGATTTATATTGTATGAAGATTGATGTTGTTACTAACTTTGTTACTATTTTCTGTGCGGTACATGTAGACTGGCGCTATGAAACTTGGAAAAGATGCAATTGTTCTCACACAAACTAAATCCTCCAGATCAGTGGCCTTTCTTTCTCAGTCTTTTAATGAAGAAAAGGATGTATGTATTGTTCTTATTGCTCCACCATCCCCCCTGCCTCCCTCGTAGTGTATTGCATTAAATTGGATAATTCACTGCAGAACCTTGAGATCCCTGTGGTGGCATATCGAAAGGAAGGGCAATACATGGAAGTTGATTTGAGTGTCCAGTCTGATGCTACTGCAGAATATAACTTGAGTGCTATTAAGAATTTTTCTTCGTTCAACGAGTATTTCATTGGAGAAAAGTTAGGCCTATTTGGTGAAGATCGTACTGGGACACAAATTTACATATGGAATTTAGACAGATGGGGTACTGATTGCACTTTGGAGTGGAATTCTGGTAAGTCTTCAGAAAATCCTGTGCACCCTGGTCGTGGAGACATATTAATCCGTTCAAGAAGAGTCAGATCACGTCCAGGACAAACAAGTAACAAGGTATGCTCTGTAACTCTTCATCAATTTACTCTGATCTCTGAGGCAAGAGACAACCATACTAAACATGACTTCTATGGATGTATTTTGAATTTCACCTTGTAGGAACCAGAAGTTCATTGTAGCTTTCTGATGGGATACTGTAGCTTTCATGTTTTTATATATACTGCTTGTTGTAGTTTGATGATGATGCATGCCACTCACACATTGATATTCTGAACGTTGTGCATGGTTGATTTGGAACCTAACCATATTCTTTGTCCATGTCATGGTTTGCAATGGTTCTTAATATTCTGTGCATTGAATCGTATTCTTAGGTGCTGTTGGATTATTCTCTTCAGTCCTATCTGGAAGTTATGTTCTTGAATCCTCGGATGAAGATATCTGTCCAAGGGTCTTTGGTAAATATTATTTTCTTGAGCACTCTTTATTACTCCTGTGTCATTTCTTTCTATGTTATAGTTGCCTGTGTTTCATTTGCTGTTTTTTTTTTTTACTTGGCAGGTCAAAAGCCGCCCGTTGGCGAAGACCCTTAACAAGACTTCTGTTGTGTCTGGTGAAATTATGGGAAGGACTATTCTATTGACTCTGGGAAGGAGCAAAGTAGAATGGGACAGAACAAACTGTGGAATCTTCTTATATTGGCATGGTCGTTTGATAGAGGTGAGGTTAGCTGTTCTGGCATAAATAGTTAATCTGCCTTCTAGACTATAGTCGAGACTCGAGAGTGAATTGTGGCTCCATTTATGTTGAAAATGGAAATAGACATGTTAGATGTAACATCTAGCTGCAGGAATTACATTGAAATTTCCATGTCCAAGTTTATAGCTGTAAATGTTTGCTTTGTTGTACTTGTGATTATGTGTTTCACTTTTCAGTCTTACAAGCGGGTTGGAGGCCAAAAGCATAGTACGGACATGGGGCGTGGAGTAATAGGAGTTGCAGATATCACAAATCTCATTGTATGCTTACACCATGACTATCCTATTTTTTGTTTTTCGTTCAGAGCTAGAAATTCAGTTCTCCTTTAGCCTCATATCCATGGAATTAACTTCTCTGTTCTTTTGCAGGATGATGAAGATGGTAATTCATGGGTTCTGAACAATAAACAGGGATTTCAAGATTGTGAAATGTATGCTAAACTGGAGGAGTGGCTTGGTAGGAAAGTGGATGAATACTGGGATACGAAATTTGACAGTCTCGAGCTGGTATTGATTATGATTTTGTTTATTCTGGAATAAATTAACGTGCCTTACTGCTCATGCATATGGGGCCATGAGGTGCTAAATGTTCATACTAATATCTTAAACATAGTGGGATGGGGGTGGGAGAATTGAGAGTTTCTTTCTAATCTTTGTTTATACTTGTGCCATCAGAAGCTCAATGTCTATATTATATATGGACGGAGTTCTCATTGTAGATTCTTTCATAACTGTTTCATCCAGAGAAAAGGGGATGAGCGCCACAAGCCTGATTCTGACTGGGTTCAGTGCTGCAGCTGTCGTAAATGGAGAATGTTGAATGCAGGCTTCAATGTAGACAATCTTCCCGAGGAATGGTTTGTATCAGGCAGTCATGAAGGATTTTCATACATGATTTTAATATTGTGCCCTTCTTACTCTTAAGCTGTAATGACACAATTGATTGGTTTACATGGTAACACTAGGGCACTTCTTTTAGTTAGCTTAATCTTTCTTTCACATATTAATAATCAGGTGATTATGAAGTAGTACTTTTACCATTGAGCACTTAGCTACCGTGACACCACACTGAATAATTAGCGATTTGACATGGTGACCACACTATATCTGTTATGTGGCTGCTAGGATTGAGAGAGAGAAGAGGGACCTGCGGCGAACTGGCGTGCTACAGTATCCGCGGTGCTACAGTATCCGCGGATACTGTTCACTCCCCACCTGGATTGTGGCGGCTGGGGCTGCGAGGGAGAGAGGGCTGGCCGGGGGCCTTGCCACGGCCGAGCAAGAGGGATGGGATTTCCTTCTTAATTCTTAGATTAGATTTATACATCTCCTCTCCTTATACAGAGAGGTTTACTTGACTCCTAAGCAAGGCTTACTTGACCGTTATCTCTAATTAACCCTAACACTAGTGGGCTATACAGCCAGCCTAGGCCCAATAGGCCCCTTGACATACTCTAACAATATCACTTCTTTATTAATGATTCATTATCTGTTTGATACTATTTGTAGATACTTACATGTAACATTGCAGTTGTGTGGTTTATACAATGGGAGTCTATGATTTTGGTTCACTAAAGTTTATACATGGGCATACTTTTTGATAGTTTTTAAGCCCTGACGTTCTGAATTTCAGGTTCTGCTACATGCTACCATTCAATGGCAAATGTGAGATTCCTGAACAACAAATGGGACGAGGCGTCATCGTGATAGGTGAGAAGAGATCTGGACATGATGAACAAAATAAGGCTGCCCTGCAAGGAGGTACACCAAAGAAGGAAATGAGGCCTCAGGACCTCGAGATTCAGATGATTACTCAAGATGAAGAAGATGTGAAGGTAGCTAGTAACCCTAAATCATATAATACACTTCCTCTGCTCAAGATCAAAGCCATGGAGATAAATAGCTGTTCACATTCTGTACTCATAATGTACAGGGTATGCCAGAGGTTGTCAACAAGCGAAAGAAACCTTCAAGTGGCACCCCATCAAAGCCCAAGAACAACAGCGATGGTAGGACCATCATACCAGCAGAGATTCCCTAATTTTTGTCAATTGTTTGTCTTGCATGAACTAAAAAAAATCCCTTTTCAGATGATCTTGAAGGTATGTCCTCACAAACTGAAGATGACGCCCCTCTCCTTAAGTTAAAGAGGCTAAGAAGGGGGCCTGCAAAGACTTCCAAATGTTGACAGAAAGTGAAACTACACGGTAACCATTCTGTGCCTTTCCTTTTCTCTTGTTAGGCCCTAAAACTTACATGCCAGTAATGATCACTCTGCTTCATTTCTCTTTAGTTTCTCTTCTTGTCTCTTGCTAGATCCTTAGACTTAATGCGTCTGTTCTTTTTCCCAGCTGGTGTAATGCTTCGTTTGGATTTTGGACGGACTTTGGACTTAGAGACTGATGCATGAGGGCACGAGGCCTTCGTTTAGCACACTGGCAGCTATAATAATTCTCTTGCTTTTGTGCAGTAAAATTTTGAAACGTGCATATTTGTAAATAGAATTCTGCTGTTGGATTAGGCGTCTGTTTGTAAGCAGGTGTTTCTCGCATTCGAATGGTGCAGCTTAGACCGTCCGCAGCGGGTACGCGTACTGGAGGATGCGTTTCCAGTAAAAACCGCCGCAGCGGGGTACTCCATCGCATACTCCATCGTTCCGGACCGGCCTCCACCTGGGGTCTGTGGCGGACGTACGGAACTTCTGGTATCACGCACACAGGGCCCGCGCTCGTGGGGGGAGAGAGAGCAGCAGGCCAGCGCTTGGGGGACGGCTGCCTGGGGACGTCGCGTCGTGCTCTGGCGGCTGGCCGCCGTCGCGCGGAGCTCCGCGGGCTGGGACGAGCTCGTGGCTGCGGTGGCCGGGACGAGCTCGTGGCCACGACGGAGGAAGTGAGGAGAGGGCTCGCCGGTGCAGAGAAGGGGAGGGAGGCGCTGCGAGGTCGTGTTCGTTGCGCGCTCGCCCATGCCGCCGCTCGCGAATCGCCGGTGGGGTGGTCTTCTTGGTGCTGCTCTGTGGCGGCGGGGTGGTCTTGCTCGCGATTCGCCTCCGCACCACGCCTGCGCGTCGCGTCGCGCCCGTGACCGAGCTCGCCCGCGTCGCGCCGTGCTGGAGCAAAGGAGCCCGTCCATGACGACCAGCCCCGCGCCCGCGACCGAGCTCGCCCGCGCCGGGCCCGCCAGAGGGAGCAGAGGAGCTCCGCGGCGGCCGGCCCTGCGCCCACCGGAGGAGGTGGCCGCCCCCGCGCCGTGCTCGCCCCCCGCGCCGCGGGCGTGCCCGCCGTGGCCGCGCCGCCGTGGCCGTGCCCACCGTGCACGACGAGGAGCGCGGGCGACACGGCCGGGAAGAAGGGGAAAGGATAAGGAGAGAGAAGAGAGAGAGGAGAGAGAGAAGAGAGAGGGTGGCCGGTGGGAAAAAAGAAAAAAAAGTGACGCGTGGGTCCCACTGATATAGAGTAGATATATAGAGGATGGATGAGTGCGGAAGAAAGTGATATAGAGGAGAGAATCTCGATGAATAGGACGAAATATTTCTTTTAGGGGATGGATTTAGAGTACGACGAGTGCGAGTAGTCTTAGGCCCTTTTTGGATCCATTAACTACTATTTGGATCCATTAACTACTAATAGTTAGCTAGCTAATAGACCATAACTAATATTAGCTAGTTTTGTTCAACTAATGAAATAGATGGTAGAGCATCTCCAATAGTTCTCAAAAAAACTAATTGAGAAATCAAGAGTTTTTCAAGTGGCTAAAAAGAAGTTGGGAGTATATCGACAGTTTCCAAAATTCTGTTCCTAAAAGACAATTTTACATTAGAAATCCTGCACTATTTTCAAATCACCCTAACTTTTTGAATAAGATGCTAGACGGACAACGTAGCATGCGTTGCTGGATTTGCGACAGATCGATGTATATGGTTTGAAATGAAAATTGAACAACCCAGAATTGTTGACTTACATAAATCATTAATATGAGTAACTTGGTTTTCATGAAGAGATAGACTATAATAATAATTAATGTTAGTGGATGAAACAACTCATTGATGTCAGTTAAGTGCACGCTAGTGATGATATAGTTTAGTGAATAGTTTGTAGGAACACATAGCTATTATAATTGTATGCTCGTGGGGTGGGGGTGTGTGTGTGTTTTTCTTAGGGCATATAGATAGATTAATGCCATAATTGTGTTTGAGTTGTCATTTTCTGTGTTTTACAATGCTGGGCTCCTCCAGTGGTTGTTAATTGTTATGCGGTAAGATGTCGTAATGCACATATTTGGACTGTCACTTTCTTCTTATATAACAAAAGGCCTCAAATGAACCCAACAAGAACCCACCTGTATAATTCTACTTTGCATTCACCACCGTCCACGGAGACTGGTTTTCGGCGTCTACTCGGCGAGCTGCTTGCCCTCAAATGTCTGCGCGAACATCCAGTCCGCCGGCGCTACGCTGTAGGCGGTGACCGTCCTGCCCCTCCCGCCGGTGACCTCGAACGACAGCGGCTGGCCGCGGAGGTCGGCGTCGCACTGCCAGTTCTGGCCCCAGTTCCGCCCCATCGGGATCCACCCCGTCCTCGACCCCTTCACCTTCACGGCCGCCACCTCGCCGTCCGCCGCCACGTTGGTGATCAGCACCTGCAGGAAGTGGGCGCTGCCGGTGATTGTGAACCGCATGCCGCCCGCCCTGTCGCAGCTCACCCTGCACCACCACCATATTAAGCCGAAAAGTTCAGCTGCATCATATCCCGAAATTAAAAAAAAACAGAGAGAAAAGCTCCATTTGTTGATGGTGGTGATCATAGTGGAATGGCCTCTTCTCTTCTGCAAGAGACGATCAGGTGTTTTTTTTTCAGACAGAAAAGGTGATCAGTAGGCGCAAATGGCAGGATAACTTAATTTGGTAATCTGACATAATAAACTCATATAAAGGATACTTGCTGTGCACTCTTGCAGTAGTTGGAACACACTCATAGCACTTGTCTGGAAACGGGCAAGTGCTCATAATTAAACACGCAGGTCATATTTGAAAACAAAAAGGAGGACCACTGACTGAAAGCCGATGTTTTCTTTTCTCTGTGCTTTCGAGACCTCTGATGCTTCCTATACCCATTAGCTAGCATTCCAAAGTGGCTTCAGACATTCATCCGATATTCTACGATCCAGTTCTAATCATCCAACATCATTCTGGGCTTTCGCAAAGGCAGTGCAGTGTCAGGCTTCAAAAATACACTGAATGCACAGCTCAAGAATGATAACGCGCCATGTGCCATGGCTTTGGCTCAACCAAGTTGACAGACCGAGCAGCGAGCAGCCCAACGCCTTCTCCTAATTTGTTTGTTGTCTCCTATAAAGTATTGCTAACACAATTCCAGTTCCAATGCGCAGTTGCTGTGCGTGTTCTTTGAAACAAATTCTGTAAGCCTTGAAAAACGAACAATAAAACATCGAGCAGTTCAAGATGAGGCATGTAAGGTAACGCAACCTACCTTCGGAACTGCACGGGCACGATGTCGGCCTTGGCCTTGGCGACGCGGAGGAAGGCCGCCTCCGACAGCTCGAGGTGCTCCCGTGGGAAGTTGCACCAGCCGCCGGCCTCGTCGGCGAGGCCCATGTTGGCGGGGCAGAAGTCCGTCGCCGTCACCACCACCGTGGGGCTACCCCGGAGGCACCACTGGATGTGGTTGACGCACCGGAGCTCGTAGCAGCCGCCGCAGGCGCTGCCGCGCCCGAACAGCGCCGCGCTCAGCCCCGCCATGTACCGGCCGTACCTGAAGATGTCCAGGTCGCCATACCCGCAGGCGCCACCACCTGCAGGAACCAACCACGGCATCAGGCACAACAACAAGCAGCGTGTTTCTTTTTCCTAGTAACTAATTCAGCAATGACAGAAAACATGGAGCGATGCACAGATGGAAATTCTTAACCCATGAATGTAGAACTTTATCCCTCGTTTAGTTTTTTCTCAATTTCGCGAAAAATGAACTGTTTCAAACGAAATTGCACTGAAATTTACTACATTTCAAATAGCCTGGGCTGAATCTTTTAGGACCTGAAGTACACTCGCAATGAATGAACTGTCTGTCAATATGTTGGTTCTAACTTTGTATACAGTGGTGTTATAGAAAATTACTGTATGCAACCTCAGCTCCACGAGTTTCTAAACTGTAACAGGGTAACTGTAAGGAAACCTCACACTGTAGTGGTACTGGCGGTAACTAGCTTGCCTCTCATGATTTGTCAATGCACCCATTCAATGTGCGTCAACTACAGCTTTCTCAAAAGGCAAAGGTCACAAAACTTGAAAGCCCATTTAGCGCCGAAAAATGTACTCCATAACTTGTCCTAAACAAAAAATAAAAGGGGTACTCCATAACCCCTACCCTTTTGGCCGTTAAAGGATAGCAATAGCATTAGTGCACTACCCCTACCATCAACCCTACTGAAAAAAAGAAATGTTTTTCTGCAGTACCTTTGAAAAAATCAAGATTGTGCCCCTATGTCATGTAATAGTAGTAGAAATCAATTCTTGCTTGGAATGTTCAGTTCCAAGAATCACTCATTCTGAAGCCAGGAAGGAGAGGGGAAGAAGTTCCATTGGTGAATCTCCCCTCATGTCTGTGTGATTTTTGGCGACATTGCAGTAAAAAATACCGGATCTGTAAAACACTACACTATCTTCTCGCCCACAGAATGGAATCGTGTCTGCAGACGACATTCGCAATCTCCATTTCTTTGTTGGAAGAGAGGGAAGCACTGGCTACCTTTCATCCACCGAAAATGCAGAAAGGCCGGCACCCGGCAGGGGGGAGAAGAGGAGGGAAAGAAAACCGACTCTGACGACTGAGCATCGCTGATGTTCCTCCTGATTGTATACGACTGCGAGGCTCAAACAAACAAACGCAGGCACATCACATACCGTCGTTGAGAGGGTGCGACTGGAACTCCTTTACGTAGGTGGCGGTGCCGAGCCTCCAGTCCTCGTAGCCGCCATTGCCGAGCCTCACGCCGCCGCCGAAGCTGGCTGCAGATAGCAGCAGCAAGAACAGCGGCAGGGAGCTCAGCATGCCGTCCGCCCGCCTCCGCTGATCAATCAACGGCAGGGAGCTCTCCTAGTCGAGCAAGAACAGCGGCAAGGAGCCTTTCGTTTCTTGGTGCTGTTCTTGGACTGTCTGAACTGAAATGTGCGGTGTGTTTGCTTGGCCGGTGGCGGGGGTGTGGGAATGGGATGGAGGGAGCAGAGGGGAGGAGAGACCGGGACGGGGGAGTCAAAGTTGACAGAGCGGGGCAGAGGGGAGGACCGGCGGGCTGTGTAGAAGAGAAGGCGGGGCTGCTTTTGCCCGCTTCCTTTCTGCACTGGCTTTATTGGGATTTGCGGCAGTGGGGGGCGGGGGGCAGAGGCCGTCGCAGTGGCAGTAGCAGTAGCAGTAGCAGGCAGCAGCCGCCGCTGGGGCTGCCCTTTTGAGGACCTGGCTGGCCCGGGACTCCGGGAGGGAGAAGACGGGGTAGACCGTAGACGGCAGAGGACTCGAGAGAATGTCTTTTGCGCTGCCGCCCTCTCAAACATGCCATTTACCAAATCGGCACCTGGCTGAATCAACTGATCCAGTTCATCAAATCGAGATTGCATTGCAATAGCTCACACCGATTGCAGTCATTATGCCTGTGAACCTGTGATTTTCGCTTGTGTTGGTGGCTGTGTCGTGTGCAGCTGCACCCTGCAGAAGCAAAGATTGGAGAGGATGAGAGGTTGGGGGGCCGGCCAAGGGCTTTTATTAGGTTCGAGTGTCCTTGATCTTGGGGAGTGATTCCTGCCGTCGTGCCGGTGCCAGCCTACGGACTGGCCTCTTAAAATTGGGCATCAGGGGCGTGAGCCAGGTACTGCGACGAGATACGCCTGATCCGAGCGCGATCTCCGCCTGAGCGGCTGAGCCTAGCAAGGGGCTGTACCCTGCCTCACATTAGTCGCATGGTCCCGGACAGCCGGCACGTACTGGCGGAGGGATGACCTGTTTTGTTCGAAGCAAAATAAGCAGCTACACGGTACACCCAAGAGGTCAAGACCAGCAAAGACCAACTAGAATGACCCTGATTGGTTTCTCTCTCCGGTGATTCCAGTGACGTCTGACGCGCGAGTGGACGCTGTCCTTACGGAACCCGTCCGCCTCCTGCGCACGGAATCCCACCCCCGCATGGAACAGAATAGAACCGAACCCGCTCTTATCCTTCGCTCCCCACCGCGCCGCTGTCTCCCGTTCCCCAAGACACCCCGTTCTCTCACCGTGCCCCTATTTCCGAAAAAGAGTATGAAACACTTCAACTGCAACATTGCAAAACATATGGAAAAACTATGTAATACAACATCGGGTTGTAAATACTATAACATCGAAAAATATATAGTACAACATTGAAAAACATGCACTGCAATATCGAAAAATATATATTGAAACAACGAAAAATACGTACTGCAACATCGAAAAAATATATACTGCAACATCAAAAAACATGTACTACAACATTGAAAAAATATATACTGCAACATCGAAAATTATGTGCTGCAACATCGAAAAATATGTACTGCAACATCTCAAGCAATAGTACTGCAACATCAAAAAACATCTGTTGCAACGATAAAAAAATCTCATTGCAACATTCGAAAATCATATGTTGCAACATCCCAAAACACCCTTGCAACACTGGAGAAACAGTAAAACAACTATTGATCCATCACCTTCGAGCTCACCTGAGGGAGGAGGGAATAGGACCCCAGAGCTCGCTGGAACCCTAGCCACTGCCGCGTCCCTCAAATCCAGAGGAGGAGGAGCGCTCAGATCCAAAGGAGGAGGAGGAGGGCTCAGATCCAGAGAAGAACCGACCTACCTCATCGGAGCAGCCGCCGTCGTCCTTGTCTCCGATGGGGGCCGCATGGAGGTCGCAGAGGGGGGAAGGGAGGGAGAGAGGGGCGGTAGCGATCTGGCCTAGAGAACGACATGGCAGAGAGTGAAAGTAGATGAACAAGGGGAGAGCGGACGAGCAGAACGAGCAAGTGGGCGCGGTGGGTCACGGACGGGATGGGATAAAGCATGGGGGCACGGGCACTCGGTGGAGTTGTTCCCGTGTGCAGGTCCGTCCGGACGGGATGGACACCCGCACAGTATCATTATCGTTCTCCCTCCTAAACTTTAGTCTCCTAAACCAAGGACTAAACTTTAGCCACTGGGTGTTTAGTTTGGGTGATTAAAAAAAGACTAAAAGAGATATTTTAGTCCCTTCTAGTCAGGGTGTTTGGCTCCAAAATAACTAAAAGGTGAAGTTTAGTTCCATTTAGCCGTAGTATTTGGATGAAAAGTGACTAAATGGGACTAGATTTAGCTGACTAAATTTTAGAAGGGGCAAATCAAATAGGCCCTAAGAACATCTCTAGCGGACACCGTAAAATTTCACCCTCCGTGTCTTAGGTATCCTCCCATTTCATAAAATTTTCTCTTTATATTTCAGCACACTCCAGCAGACTAGTTAAACCTCACTGTCCATATCCTCTTGATCTATATTTTGTTTGCATATAAATTTAAATGTATTGATACATTTTTCCCTTGATTTTTTGAGAAGTATAAATCGTGCTCTTAAGTTCAAATAGCTCAAGAAAACAGTCAAATTTGAGGCCTGTTCATTTAATCTTGAGATAGGATTTTGGGTGGGTGGGTGGGGGGGGGGCAATTCATCTTATGCCTGTTCGGTTGTTCTCAAGATCAAACGGCTTGAAGGGGATTGAGGGGGATTTGGACTTGTAGGGGGATTTAATCCCGCTCAATCCCTTATAATTCCCTTAGTTTCGGGATCAAACTAACAAGGTCTCAATCTCCTCCACCACCCCAGCCCCTTGGTTTTGGGACCAAACAAATAAATCCTAAGGGCTCGTTCGGTTTGGGTACAATGACACCCGGAATCAATCCGACTAATGAAAAATTATATAAATTGACTAACGATTCCGACCAGGAATTCTTCTTGGTAGTGATTCCATAGGAAACAAACGGGGCCTAAGGGACTTTGATTAAAATGCAATACAACTCATTAGGTGCCATGCAAATACTTGGATGAAATCTGGCAAATCGAAATAATCAAATATGATCCGCGACTCATACAATGTTTTTTTTTTGACAAGAGCGGCTCATACAATGTTGAGCTGAGCAATTAATGGTGAGGATTCCATGTAACAGTCTGGATGGTCAGGCAGTGCCTGGCCCTGAGCCCGATCGCTGGTCTCCAGCATCAGCACTACCTGGTGCATGGTCGGTCGCAGCAGCGGGTTCGGCTCGAAGCACCAGAGCGCCACACGCGCAAACCGGTCCACCCTCTCCATGTCCTCCGCGCTGCCGACGTCAGGGCCGTCGCCGTGCAGCATCAGCTCCGTCCTCCGCGCGCCCACCAGCTGCGCCGCCCAACCGAACAAGGTGACCGTCTCGTCGTCTTCCACGCCTTGCGGCGGATCAAGATCAACCATCACCGGCTCCTGGCACCTCCGGCAGCAGATCATCTCCAGCAGCACGACGCCGAAGCTGTAGACGTCCGCCTTGGTGTCCACGCGCGCGTCGCCGCGGAACCACTCGGGCGCGATGTAGCCTCTGGTGCCCCTGACGTGGGTCACCGTGGTGTGCACCTGCTGGCTCCCCAGCAGCTTGGAGATGCCGAAGTCGGTGATCCTCGGCACGCCGCGGTCGTCCAGCAGGATGTTGTCGGGCTTAATGTCGCAATGGATGATGTGGGCACTGCAGCCGTCGTGGAGGTACTCGAGGCCCCGGGCGATGGCAAGTGCGGCCTCGGCGCGCCAGTGCCACGGAGGCCGCTTCTCGGGGTTGAAGAGGAAGCTGCGGAGCGACCCGCCCGGCATGAACTCGAACACCAGCATCCGGTGCTTGCCTTCTTTGCAGTAGCCGATCATGCGGACGAGGTTCCGGTGGTGGATCTGCCCGACGGACTGCACCTCGTTGCTGAACTCCTGCTCGCTGTACTCGTTCGAGTCGATGAGCTTCTTCACCGCGATGAGATGCGGCTGCGGCGATCTCGTCGTTCCTCTGTACGGACGATGCCGTCGGGGTCCATCCTGGCGAAACGGAAGTAGCTGCTGCCGCCGGGGCTGACGACGAAGCTATCCGTGGGCGAAATCAAGCTGTAAACGGAGCCGTCGTAAAGTGTGTAGTTGAGGAAACCCTGGTCGTCGAAGGTGATGGTCGTGTTGCCGTTGACGCTGTTGGCGGTGCCCGTCGCCCAGTAGGCGTTTTGCTTTATGTCACCGGTGAAGAGGTCGATGCAGAGGACAATGTTGCCGTCGTGCTGGGCTGCCAGGCTGAACCGCCCGGTGTTGAACTCTGCGTCCGCGCGCTTGGAGAAGAGGAAACCCTCGAACCGGGAGCTCGGGGCCAGAGACTGGCCTGGCAGGAGCGTGTCCGTCGGGTACAAGAAGCTCTCCCAGAGCACTCTGCCCCCGTCGCCGATGAACCGGACGTTGCCGGTGTCGCTTAGCGCGAGGACGGACCCGCGCTGCATGCTGGGAGTCCACAGCACCTCGTTGCCGTCAGTGAGTGTGAGTTGGCCGTCGGTGATGCTGAGGACGGACCGCGCCGTGGCGTAGGGCGTGGTGCCCATGTACGATTGCTTCGCGAACCACACCACGGACTGTGGCTGCGGCTGGGAGGAGGAGCTGCCGTCGTCGCCGAAGTGGAACCACGCGGCGAGGAGGAACTTGGTTGGGTCGGAGTGGAGGGCGCGGAAGCCGAAAGCGAAGCTGCCGGACGGGCTGGTGATGTACTGGGGCGGCGTCAGGGCGTCTCCCGCGGTCAGGTTGCCCCGCGCCGCAAACACCGGCCGCAAACGAGCTTGTCGCGCCAGCATGGTAACCGAGATGGCGAGGCCGAGAATAGCAGAGCGGGGCAACGCCGGCATGATCCCCGCAGGACGCAGCTTCGTGTAATCGTGTTCGTGCCGACCAAGCAGCGTGTGTTGCTCTGTTGCCGTAATGCATGTATATTTCAGTGTGTTCCACACTTCCATATATCGACACACCACCGAGCCACCGGGCTATGTCCGTGCTTGCATGCCAAATTAAACTTGGAACTTTCTC
Organism: Saccharum spontaneum; assembly: GCA_022457205.1. Lineage (NCBI taxonomy): Eukaryota > Viridiplantae > Streptophyta > Magnoliopsida > Poales > Poaceae > Saccharum > Saccharum spontaneum. The sequence continues at coordinate 47,626,728 of CM039616.1, forward strand.
GTCGCCATGACCTTTTCTTCTCACTGCACAAAAAATTTGCGTATCATTGTATTAAGCAGGAGAGCTTAAACAAACATACAATGCGCTTATGTTGAGCGCCGAAGGAAGTCGACCTAACACAGGCGTAGCTATGTCATCCTAGCAAAATACCTCTTGTTTTGATATTACATAAAGGAAACAACTAAAAACCGACGCAGCGGTACGACCTAGAAGGTGGCCTTGCGTCCTCGCAGCTACCTGGATGGGCCCTTTCCAACGGCCGGGAAGAGTGCGTCCATTGCCTCGACCTCCGACGCGGTTAGGTTGTCGTCAAAGAACTTGTCAAAGGCCTCCATCTCCGACGCTGATGGCGTTGATGGACTCTTATGTAGCCCATACGCTGCATGATCAGCACCTCACCTCGCTTGGAAGCAGGTACTCTGGATAGGCTTTGAGCCGCCAGCCGCCTACTCTGCCACGACAGCACTGACTTAGCAGACGGCTGCTTGGGAGGCTCATGAATCAGCGGAGAGTCCCTCTTACACACCATTGCCTCGGTGAAGTTGTCGAGGCGGCACTTGAAGGAGGCATCGTCATCAACTGTCTGGTTGGTGTCCCCCGGCGGCATACTTGGGTCCGTCTGCACCGGACCGAAGCCTGGTGGGTAGCCCTCTTCACCCACCGTGGGCACATCAATGCCCGAGGGGTTGTCGAACACCAACCGCTTTGGCGTGACCTGTGAGTGCCCCTGCTGAGACGACATCGAGGGTGAGGCGAGGCGTGGGGGTGGTGTCAGCCGTGTCGAGTCGGCATGCTGGGACGGCGTCTGCGTGCAAACACAGGTGACCACCGTCGGGGCCTCATCCTCCAGCTGGGTGACCGGTGGAGGCCACGTGACGACCTAACTGCTAGCGAGCGAAGCCGCGAGCTCCACCAGCATCGGGTCCTGCGTGATGTCGCGATCAACTATGGCGTCCGCGCGTGGCGTCAGCATCAGAGGGTCGAGCTCTACGAGGCCCGTCGCACCGGTCAGCTCACCATGTCCGGCCTGGGCATCAGCAGCGATAGATGTATCGTCCGGTGTTGCTGGAGCGGCCTCGGTTGAACGACCGTGGCTCCTCCGTCGCCCCTGTCAGCGTTGACGACGTTGGTGTCGCCGTCCTTTGCCGCAGTACCCATTCGCACCTGCATGGCTTCGCCCGGCCCCGGCGTACCTCCCTCTGCGTTCAAGCCTAGTGTAGCGGCATGAGAGCGAGGTATGTCGTTCCTTGCCAAACTCGGCCTCCACGACTGCTTGCAATCACGCGCGCGGTGGCGGAAGCCCCTGCAGTGCATGCAGCGATGAGGCAGCATGCAGGTCACCACCCTGTGTGAGGTGGAGAGGCAATTGAGGCATTTCCCTTGCAGCTCTGCTAGGAAACGGAGCACTGGACGCGGCGGTCGCAGTGGTGGAGCCTCATCACAACCTCCAGACGGCCCTCGTGAAAAGACCTCATGGCAGCCGTCGGCGTTAGGAGCGGAGAAGCGTTGCCGAATCGGCCGACATAGCGCATGAACGCGAGCATCTCGATTGGTCTTGCTGCCGTTGTCCCGGTCTCGGACAGGAAGCCCGTGGACGAGCTATGGGCGTGGCTGCCGATGGCTGGGGCGATTTCCCCGTGACCCGACAATGGCCCTGTCGCACGTGCCCCTGGCGATGGCAGAGCGCGTCAGCGCACGCTCCGACAACGGCGACGACCGTAGCTGCGGCTCCGACAACATCGAGGTCCGGCGGCGGCGGCTCCTCGACGATACAGGTGTGCGGCTGGGTACTGGTCCTGCCTCTAAGCCTGCCTGTACCAGAGAGCCCTAGCGTACGACGTCGAGGTAGGACCCCCGAGATGGTGGCGTGGACTTGGCATCGCCGTCGGCGTCAATGTCGTAGTCAGAGAGGTCGGACTCCTTGGACCATCTCGTGGCCTTAGAGCGCCCTGGGGTCCCGGTGGGGAAGAAAGGGGTGGCGTTGGGGGAGAGGGTGCTGGCCCGTACTTGTGGAGGCAGTCGAGGGCGGCTGTAACACCTCTGGTGTTATAGTGACTAAAATTTGCCATGTCATCATATTGTACTGCAAAGCATCCATGATTAAGTCAACTATGATGTGCATCAACTAAAACAAGTTTACATTTATTAGGTTGGATGTGCTTCTGAGATGTGTAACTCGAACCGAAAACCCTAATTTCGAATATCACCGCAAATACTTAGTTTGTGCCCTACGTAATTTGAGGTGTATGGCTGTGTTATACACTAGTGCCAAGTGTAGGGTATGAACTCAAGTCCAACCCATAAAATGAAGCTTCAAGTTTGAGTTTGAATTTGGAATCTAAAACTTGTCGCAAGTTTTCTGATTCGAATTTGAATTCAAATTTGGGGAATTATTAAAAGATTTTCAAAAGTCAACTTGGTCAACCAAGAGTGGCATTTGGTCAAACATGTGATGCTTGACTCAATGATGCCCTTGGATGATGGTATGATCACTAAATAATCACCAATTAATTTGGAAACAAGTTTCAATTTGAAATTCTTCCGAAAACCCTAAAAATTCAAAATCCTGGTTTTACCCCTTCTTGAATAATTCAAAATCGAAGCAAAATTTGAAAAAAGATTAAAACCAAGTTTGTAGATGTTTTCAAGGGCTACAAGTTTGGTGTTTTGAGTTTTCAAAGTTTCAGTGTAAAATTTGGAGTAATTTTGAAAAGAAGCAAATTTTAAATTTGACCCCTTTTCATCCCGAAACCCAAATTTCAAAATGGAAGCAGTATTTGAAAAAGTTGTCAACATGAAAGTTGTAGAGCTTGAAATTATGAAGATTTCATATCTTGGGAATTTTTCAAATTCTTGTGCAAAATCAAAAGTAATTTCAAAAATTCAGTTTAGGGTTTGAGAGTCAAGGGGGTGCTACAGTACCGAACCAATGGGAACAGAGCAGCGCACGACATGGGCGCTGGCGAGACCCGCCGTGGCCTTTCCGGCTGCTTCCAGGTGTCGCCTTGGCCATTAGTAGCTCGTAGACGTCGCCAGACTTCTCTACTTCGTGTTGCCCTGCTATTGCTCGGCTTCTTCTATAAAAACGACCGACGTCGTCGTCGTTTTTCTCTTTCGCCATCGTTGCCGACGAGTTCACCCGCCGGCAAAATTCATCACCGTCGCACCACCTCTTGTCATGCCACCTTGCCAACAATTTCGCCTCGAGCTTGCGCGCCTGTTGAGCTCGATTCCACCTTGTCTTGTTCACCGTAGCGTCCGGTGCAACCCCTTCTTCTTCAAGTCTGGCAAAGCTCCAGCCGCAGGCTACCCCACCGTGGACCACCTCCCTCCGGTGAGCTTCTCACAGTTGCGTCTTCATCCTTGGATGCGCCTTGATGTCCTGATGCTCGCCAGCTCACCCGCTTTACCTCAATTGCCTTAGGGACGCCAGAACGCCGTTGCCATCGTCAGTGCACGTCGTCAAAGCACCGCCGCTATAGCCCTGACACCTCCAGTGCCTCTCTGCCTTGCCTAGGTGCGTCATCGCGATCGTGGTGAGCTCCTGATGTTGGTATGCATCCTCGTTTAGACGCTACCGGTCTTTTGTGGCCGGCATGGCATAGCAGCGCCGCCGTGGTCGCCATGGCCGACGGCGAGCCCTTGTCCGTGGTGCCAAGTGGCGATTGGGTGCCTTAGTGGATGCACGATGTTGTGGTGAACATGTTGGTATGTTTAGTTTTGTCGGAAACCCCACCGCCGGTGAGGTGCGCCGCCAATCGTCGCTGTCGCCGTCGGGATGACAGAGGCTGATAGCCCGGCCCCGCCTGTCAGTGTGGGTGAGAGAGAGAGAGAGGGACGCGCGCGAGCGAGCAGTTGGGCCGCTTGCTGGGCCGATGTAACACCCCGGGTGTTATAGTGCTAATTAATCTGCCATGTCATCATAATGCCTTGCTAATCATACCTATTAGGTTAACCTTGTTATGCATCAACTAAAACGAGTTTACTTAATTAGGTTGAATGTGTTTCTTAGTGGTGTGCTCCGGAATCGAAAACCCTAATTTCGAATACCACCGCAAATACTTAGTCCATACCCTGCGTAATTTGAAGTGCGCGACTGTGTTGCACACTAGTGTCAAATGTAGGGTATGAGCTTAAGTACAACATCTAAAATGAAGCTCCAAAGTTGAGTTTGAATTGGAGTCCCAAAACTTGTCGCGAGTTTTCTGATTCGAATTCGAATTCAAATCTGGGGAGAAATGTAAAAGAATTTCAAAAGCTAATTGGTCAACCAAGAGTGACATTTGGTCAACTATGTCATGTTGATCCAAATGATGCCCTTGGGTGAGGTTTTGATCACTAAGTAATCACAAATCAAAGTAGAAACAAATTCCAATTTGAAATCCCTCTAAAAACCCTAAATTTCAAAACCCTCTTTTACCCCTTTTGAAATAATTCAAAATCTAAGCAAAATTTGGGAAAAAGTTCAAAACCAAGTTTGTAGAACTTTTCAAGGGCTACAACTTTGGTGTTTTGAGTTTTCAAAGTTTTAGTGAAAAATGTGGAGCAATTTTGAAAATAAACAAATTTCAGATTTAATTCATTTTTGTCCCCAAACTAAGATTTCGAAATGGAGGCTGATTTTGAAAAAGTTTTGAACAGCAAAGTTGTAGGTCTGGTCAAGATATACAACTTTGATGTTTGGAGATTTTGAAGTTTCAATATAAAATCAAAAGTAATTTCTAAATTACCAAATCTGAAAAATGTGACCCTTTTTGAATTTAAACTCAAATTTCAAAATCCAGAGAGAATTGGAAAAAGTGTTCAATATCAAACTTGTAGAGCTTGAAATTCTGAAGATTTCATACATTGGAAGATTTTCAAGTTGTTATACAAATTTGAGAGTAATTTGAAAAACCAGTTTGAATTTCAGAATTTGGGGGGGGGAGCTACAGTGCACCGGCGAATCACACACCGGCAGCGCGCGGCATGGGCGCTGGCGAGCCGCCGACGTCGCGCTGGTCGCTTCCACGGCCTTCCATCCTGCCACCGCGACCACAGGGACCGCTTCGCGCTCTCCAGCTGCTTCCTTTGCTTCACAGCTCTATATGAAGACCGGCACCGTCACTGTCGCCATCGGTTTCACCATCGCCGCCGCCACCGTCCTCCTTTCTCCGGCCAAATTCGCCCTCCCTGCTCTACCGCAGCCATCTCCATCTCGCCAATCGCTCCGCCTCATCCTTGCGCATCTCGTGAACCAGTTGAGCTAGCCTAATTCCGCCTGGATCGCCGGGGAGCCGTCGTCTTCCACCTCGGGTCGCCGCCATCCCGGTTGAGCCCCGCCACCGTCGCCAGCCGCCTCCAGTGCCTCTCCGCTTCAACCGATCACGCCTCTGTGATCGTGGTACGCCCCTGATGCTCCCTGGCTAGTTAGTTTAAGCTTTGCACCTTTGTGTCGTCGACTTGCCGGTCACCGTGGTTGCCGAGCCGCCACCGTCGTCGGTGATGGGTCACCGGAGCTCGAACCGTGGGGCAAACTAGTAAAACGGAGTCGTGGGGAGGTGTAGTTGGTGTTGGTCGGGTTAGTTGGTCGACCGAGGTCCCGGTGACCGGCCGGCCACCGTGCGGGGGTGAGTGAGCGCGCGGGAGTGAGCGAGACGCGGGAGGTAGGCGATGACGAGTGGGGCCGGCTTGTCAGCGAGCGTGCGGGAGAGAGAGCGCGCGCGCGGAGACAGGCCGGTGCTGGGCCGGGCCGAGCGCGTAAGCGGGCGCGGGCGCGCGCGTATGCGGGCCGGTTGGGCTGGGCCGGATCGGAGAGAAGAGGAGAAGCAGCCCGAGTTCGATTTTGTTTTTGTTTTTGTTTTCTTTTTCAAATAAATGAATAGTGCGGTTATTTGTTTATTTGTTTAAAAATTGTGTAGAGTTCCAAAATTCATGAAAATTTTTGTGTAAGCTTCTCAATTTATAAACTATCTAGAAAAAATGTTAAATCATGAATTTGAATACTTTGGGCAGTAGAATTAATTGGTTCCAATAAAGATTAAATGCAACTTCCAGTAATTTTAATAATTAATTTATTTATCCAAAAATTATGAAATTTATTATGACACTGTTATAAATCATTATTAACCCATAGAAAAAGTTTGAGCTTATTTAGATAAAGTTTGATCAACTGCTAATTATGCCCTAATTATTTAAATAGAAAACAAATGTTAATTTGAGAACTTTAAGTGTTGTGTGCCTTTTGATTGAGTGATGTCCTTAGGTCACTACCCTTTTGTGATCTCGGGCACCTTAATTTCATGATTGAGCTCGTTAGTAATTTGTTAGGTTAAAAGCTGGTATCGCGGGAACTCGACGCTGCTAGTTAGTAGGTTTTCTGTTTACGACTGTACCGTGAAGGGAAGTTGTACTCGAATCGTAACCGTGGCATGTTATCATCAAGCATCATGTTTATCATTGAGCATCATGTTAAAGCATGTTATGTATTCGTGTAGTCACCGCTTTCGAGGAAGCCGAAGTCGTCGAGGAAGCTTCCGGAGAAGAGCGATCGTCAGTGGGTTCCGGACCAGACGGTGGAGTTCTCGAGTCTGAGTCAGTCGTCGTGTCAGAGCAAGGCAAGCCCCGGTGCATTTAAACCCTACCTTGAATTTTACAAATGTTTTATTATTTATATTATGGTTTATTGCATTAAGTAATTAGGAGTTGAGTGATAACCTAATTGCTGCATTATCATCCTTGATTATTACAATATCAACCTTGATACCTGTTTTACCGAAAATGCGTAGTATGCTTCGCTATGCTTAGAAATTAAGCTTTTAAATGAATGTTTACTCGGCCATGACGGCATCCTTAATGAATATTGAAATATGTGAATGAATTTGTAAGATCGGGCGGGTGGTTTGGCCACTGCTAACGTGCATTGGGAGAGGAGTCCCAATGTATTGTTTCCGCCTTATCAGTTAAGGCCCGTACGTTGTTGGCCCTCGCGTCATGGAGTTTTTATTAGTACTAGCCATGTGCCCATGTCGGGTAAGCCTTACTTTGGTTAGTCTATTACGAGAACGTCTAACCTCGCACTGGGAGTGGAGAGATGGCGAGAGTAATGTGTACCCTCGGGGCTAGAATTGGGCCGGGTTCGAGGAGTACTGTGCTCTTGGGTGGCGATGGACACGTTCTGGTTTTGGGTTATTCGGGTAAGAGTTGATATATGCTAGATTCGGTTCTACATATGTCGTGTGGTTAGGAATCCCCAGCTGGGTAAATGAAGCGGTTCGAATCATCGTTGCTCTACGAGAAAGGAGTCTTGGCCTTGCACCAACATCGTAGTTAAGAACTAGAATTGAAAGAAAGAATGAGAAAGGTTTGATGATAATTACTTTGATCTAGATTAGGATCACCTAGAGTTGGTTAATGAACCATCAATGGTAAAAGTAAAAATATTGAAGATAAGGACTTACCTTAGTAAGCTTTTCTGCAAAAGAAAATTTGATTCTTGATTACCCGTACCTTGATTCCCTAAAGCTAGCATGCCCTTGGAGTCTTTGTCTTAGTCGGGTAAGTCTTGTTGAGTACTCTCGTACTCAGGGTTTGTTGAACCCCTTGTTGCAGGTGCGGTTCATGAACAAGTCTGCTTCGAGCCTTGTTGCATGACCGTCGTGGTTGAAGAAAGCGACGACGAGTAGACTGTGTGGCCTTTGGGCAAGGCATCTCGCTTGTGTGATGTAATAAAGTTACTACCGATACTTCTCTACTCATGGTTTGTAATAATGTTACATAAGGTTTGAGATTTGAAAAACTGGTTTGTAACCTAAGTTATTGTAAGACTTCCGCTACTTTACTCTGTTGATTATTTTGAATAAACTGTTGTAATATTGCAATACTCCTGTGATTGGATCCTGTTCGGAGGAAAGCAGGCCTTTTAAGTTATGGTGAACATAAGTACGACTGTCAGAGGTCATTATGGCAATGACGTGTACTTGTGGGCCATCATAATTAGGAGGTTCTGTGACAGCTGGTACCAGAGCATAATCACTCGAGTTATTGTAGTATTACTTTGCAAAACTTCAAAATGATTTGGGCAAACAAACTTAATATTGATACTTTGGGTCCAAATTGCTTTTGCTTATCTTAATCTATTCTATAGTTTCCTTAGCTCATATTTGAAAGCTTCGTAGTGAAGTATCATGTATAGTGCCCTATGTTATAAAGTTTGCATGTGTTACTTAATCTTTCTGTTAGATCGTAAGTACGATGCATGCATCATGTTTAATTAACCTGCTTAAGTTACCTTCCCTTTTAAGGTGGTTTGGGTTAAGTAAGGTTCAATCCTATTCATGCTAACCTTCAGATCCCCCTACCTGTTCTCATCGTCCTAATTCTATCTTGCTTTAGGATGGCACGTGTGAAGACAACTCCTTGCAAGAAAACGGGTCCGCAGGGAGTGCCACGTCACCAGTTGGCCGCCAGAGTTGATGGAGCAAGCAGTAGCCGTAATCCGAACCCGGATTCGGAATCTGAGGTTGCAAGGCTTACATCAGAAGTGGAGCGACTGAAGCGCAACATGCGTTTTTGGAAGCAGTTCCAGAACGAGTCTCTGGAAAAGGAGGCAGAAGCCAGAGCTTGTGTTCGGGAGTTGGAGCTTTATGTGACACACCTGGAGCAGTACAATACTGTTCTGCATGAGGAAGTCCATAGGCTAAATGATCTGATGAATCCCGATCATCAGCCCCAGGCAGTAGAAGATGATGTTGGTGCTGTGATTGTTCCTGGTATAGAGGACAATAATGAAGATGAACCCATGATAGAAAGTGGGGATGATGCAAGTCATGTCACTGGTGCAAGTGCTCCAGAGGTTGATGATGGAGTGATCGTGATCAGCGATGATGACGAGGAGTGAAGTGTTGACATGGTTGGCTTTGTAATATAGTAGTCTTTCCTGCTTCCTAAGAACCTTAGTGAGTAGTTTCTTGCTTAAGAGCAAGTTTGTAATGAAATAATGTAAGATAAGTTTGTATGTGTATACAAGTATTGTACTAACTGCTTTTTAATTCAATAAAGCGATGTAAATAAATATGGTTTGTGTACAACAGATGGACGGTACTGAAACTTCCCAGGATGGGGACAATACTCCGAATCCCCCATTGTTTCCACCCACCTTGGCAGAGGCTATTGCTGCTTTGGTTAATGCCACTACCCTGTTGGCTCAGAATCAGAATGGAAATCATGGTCGTCGAGGCCGTAACAATGGAGGGGAAACCACCTATGTGGATTTCACCGATACTCGTCCACCAGTGTTCTCAAAGGCGGATGAGCCGCTAGAGGCGGATGACTGGCTCCGTACCATGGAGCAGAAGTTTGAACTGTTACAGTGCACGGAGCACCAGAAGCCCGTGTTTGCAGCGCAGCAGCTTAGAGGTGCCGCAGGGGCGTGGTGGGCGAATCTGGTCGCCGCACGGCCTGCTGGCCACCGTGTCACTTGGCAGGAGTTTCGTGAAGCCTTCAGAGCACATTATATTCCAGATGGTGTTATGGCCATGAAGCTAGAGGAGTTTCTCTCGCTGAAGCAAGGAAACCAGACAGTTCTGCAGTACGTGGGTAAATTCAATCATCTGTCCCAGTATGCAGCAGAATATGTGAACACTGATGCGAAGAAGAAAAACTGTTTCATGAGAGGGTTGAGTACCAGAATCCAGGAAGCATTAGTCACCTGTTATAATGCTACATACCATGAGATAGTCAATGTGGCTATTGCGTCAGAAGAGAAGTCCCGACTGCACAAAGAGTCGAAGAAGAAGCCAGTATTTTCAAGCCCGTCTGGCGGCATTAAGAAGCGCCAGAAGTTTATTTACCACCCCTAGAACCATTTCCGCCCAACTTATCGTCCACCGCAATACCAAGCTCAGCCGCAGACGTTTTATCATCCTGCCGCAACCCCGCAGTTTACACCACAGCCGAATGCCCCTGGTATTCGAAACCAGGCTCCAGCCACCCATAACTTTCCCTGCTATAATTGTGGAAAGCCAGGCCACTTTTCCAAGGACTGCCCGTATCCAAGGCAGTACAATCCCAACTATCCCAGAGCTCCTGTACCACAACAGCAACAACCTCAGAGCAAGAACAATAATCTGAATGTTCAGAAGGGTAAGGGTGAGAAGAAGAAGACCGGACGTGTGTTCTACACTCAAGCAAGTGCAATCCCAGAGGGAGAACCTGTTATGATGGGTATGTTCCCTGTTGCTAATCATCCAGCAGTACTGTTATTTGATTCAGGTGCATCGCATACATTCATAAATCGCACCTTTGTTGTTAAGCATGACATTCCAATTTTGGGAACACAAGAAGATTTCTTTATCCAGTCGCCCGGGGGACGACTGTGTACTAAAGAGATGGTACGTGACGTACCTATAGAGTTAGGTGGGCATATATTTCCTACCTCAATGATAATATTACAGAAACAGGATATAGATGTAATCCTGGATATGAATTGGATGTACCAAAGAGGAGCCCTTATAGATGCACTGCACAGAACTATAAGGTTGAACCTGCCAGATAATAAATCTCATCTTCTTATCCAACTTCCTATTCCCAAGAGAACAGTTGAAAGGATATGTGCAACTTCAGTACAAGAAATTTGTGATATACCGGTAGTCTATGAATTTCCAGATGTGTTTCCAGATGATCTACCAGGTCTGCCACCAGACAGAGATGTAGAGTTTGTAATTGAGTTAAAACCGGGTACTGCCCCAATATCCCGGAGAGCTTACAGGATGCCACCCAATGAATTGGCAGAACTTAAGGATCAATTGCAAGAGTTACGTGACAAAGGTTTTATCAGACCCAGTTCCTCACCATGGGGATGTCCAGCTCTGTTTGTCAAAAAGAAAGATCAGACTTTAAGGATGTGTGTTGATTACCGACCGTTGAATGAAGTAACCATTAAGAACAAATATCCGTTGCCGCACATTGATCTACTCTTTGATCAGCTTGTGGGGGCAAAGGTATTTTCAAAGATCGATCTTCGATCAGGGTACCATCAAATCAAGATTCGACCTGAAGATATCCCAAAGACTGCATTCACCACCAGATATGGACTGTATGAATATCTAGTTATGTCTTTTGGTCTCACCAATGCACCGGCACATTTCATGTATTTAATGAACTCAGTTTTCATGCCGGAGCTTGACAAGTTTGTGGTTGTTTTTATTGATGATATTCTGGTATATTCCAAAAGTAAAGAAGAGCATGTTGAGCATCTCAGAGTTGTTCTGAATCGTTTGAGAGATCATCAACTGTATGCCAAGTTCAGTAAATGCGAGTTCTGGTTAAGAGAAGTGCAATTCTTAGGTCATGTGTTGTCAGCTGAAGGAGTAGCAGTAGATCCTGGCAAGGTGAAAGATATTCTGAATTGGAAGCCACCCATCTCAGTTCATGAAGTCCGAAGTTTTCTAGGAATGGCGGGTTATTACCGTCGATTCATACCTGACTTTTCAAAGGTAGCCAAGCCAATCACAGAGCTGTTGAAGAATCAAACTAAGTTCATATGGTCTCCAGAATGTGAGAAAGCCTTTAGAATTCTAAAGAAGTCATTGACAACTGCTTCAGTTTTGGCACAACCAGATATAGAAAAGCCATTTGATGTTTATTGTGATGCCTCGGGTATTGGCCTTGGTTGCGTATTAATGCAAGAGGGCAGAGTCATTGCTTATGCCTCGAGACAGTTGAAGCACCATGAAGAACATTATCCGACACATGATCTTGAACTAGCAGCTGTAGTTCATGCATTGAAAATATGGCGTCATTACTTGTTAGGTAATACTTGCCACATGTATACAGATCACAAGAGCTTAAAGTATATCTTTACTCAGTCAGAATTGAATATGAGGCAAAGAAGATGGCTTGAGTTAATAAAGGATTATGATTTGGAAGTACACTATCACCCTGGAAAAGCAAATGTGGTTGCTGATGCACTCAGTAGAAAGAACCATTGCAATTGTATGACTGTGAAGCCAATGGATTACAGTTTGTGTTATGAATTGGAAAAGTTGAATATTGAAATAATTCAACAAGGTCATTTGACTAATGTCACAGTAGAATCAACAATCAAAGATCAGATTGTATCTGCTCAGAGAACAAATTCTGGAATAGCTCATATAAAAGAAAAAGTTAGAACTGGTCAACAGACAGATTTCAGTATTGATGATGCAGGTGTGCTGTGGTTTAAGAACCGGCTAGTGGTCCCAAAGATTTTAGAGTTACGTCAGCTCATCCTTGATGAAGCACATAATACAAGATTTCTATTCATCCAGGGAGTAATAAGATGTATCAAGATTTGAAACAGAGAATTTGGTGGACCAAAATGAAAATCGAGATTGCTAAGTATGTTGCCAGATGTGATACTTGTCGCAAAGTGAAAGTTGAACATTTGAAGCCGGCAGGAATGTTACAACCCTTGCCCATTCCATCCTGGAAATGGGAAGATATTAGTATGGATTTCATTACTGGGTTACCCAAGACCTCAAGAGGCTTTGATTCAATTTGGGTCATTGTGGACCGTTTGACTAAGTCAGCTCACTTTGTACCTGTGAAGGTTGACTATAGAGCATCTAGATATGCTGAAATATATGTTGCTCGGATTATGAGTTTACATGGAATACCCAAAACAATTGTTAGTGACAGGGGTACTCAATTTGTTTCACAATTTTGGAGACAGTTTCAAAAGTCATTAGGTACTAAACTTCTTTATAGTACAGCCTATCATCCACAAACTGGGGGACAGACCGAAAGAGTAAATCAAATTTTGGAAGATATGTTAAGATCATGTGCTCTCACCTATCAAGATCAATGGGATGAATGTTTACCGTTAGCAGAATTCTCATACAACAATAGTTATCAAGAGAGTATCAAAATGGCACCGTTTGAAGCATTGTATGGCCACAGGTGCAGAACTCCGTTGAACTGGTCAGAGCTAGGAGAAAGATGGTTTTATGGAGTCGATCTAGTGAAGAAAACGGAAGAAAAGGTTAGGCAGATACAAAAGAATTTAAAAGTTGCTCAGTCTCGACAGAAGAGTTATGCAGATAAAAGGCGTCGACCCTTGATGTTTAAAGTGGGAGATTATGTTTATCTGAAAGTGTCACCCATGAAAGGAGTTAATAGATTTGGAGTCAAAGGCAAGCTCGCACCACGTTATATTGGTCCTTTTCATATCATTGAAAAATGTGGGAAGGTGGCATATAGATTAAAGCTGCCTGAACAACTGTCAGCCGTGCACAATGTATTTCATGTATCACAAATGAAGAAGTGTATGCAAGTGCCTGATCAAGTTGTTGATGTAGAGGGGGTTGAACTTGAGCCTGATTTGACATATTCTGAATATCCTGTCCGAGTCTTGGATCGAAATGATCGTGTTACCCGGAGTAAAACAATTAAATGGTACATGATACAATGGGATCAACATTCAGAAGAGGAAGCTACCTGGGAATCGGAGGATTACCTGTTGGAGAATTTCCCGGAGTTCTTTGCTTCTATCTAGGTTGCAATTTCTTCTTTAAATTGTAACCTATCCTTTTAAAATCTTTGTAATGCAGAAAACCCCTACCTGTGTTGTAGACAAGTCTTGGACGTGTTTGCTTGACACGTTTCCTTTTTCCATTACTTAACTCAAGGCTTTAAATCTCGGGACGAGATTTCTTTAAGGGGGAAGGGCTGTAACACCCCGGGTGTTATAGTGCTAATTAATCTGCCATGTCATCATAATGCATTGCTAATCATACCTCTTAGGTTAACCTTGTTATGCATCAACTAAAACGAGTTTACTTAATTAGGTTGAATGTGTTTCTCAGTGGTGTGCTCTAGAATCGAAAACCCTAATTTCGAATACCACCGTAAATACTTAGTCCATACCTGTTGGGCATTCTTAACGTCACTACCAAAAGTAGACTTAGTTTTCTAATTCTGATAACGGTGCCAAAAATGCCAAACCTATCCCTCATGCCACTTAAGCCAAGTTGTCATCCCCAGCATGACATGAGAGACGCGGTATTGAAATATGCATTTGCTCATCAAGATAAATAATAAAAGGGATCTGCAAGCGCACAGATTAATACCGATGTAGCATTTTAACCGGGAAGTATTCCAGGTATCGTTATTTATATTTTTACCACTGGGAAGGGATTTCTAAGTATCATGGTTGATAATGGAATGAGAATATGGAGCTGAGTACACATCATTGCATGTATAACCGAGAGTATTTATCAATCTCTTTATACAGGTATAAATGTCACATTAAGTAAAGGTAAAGTGATAATGGTGACAAAGATAATTAATCTGATCAGCTAGCCACATATAATAATGATAAGCACCTCAACAGATATTCTAGCAAGTCATTAGCATGGAATTAGGATGAACTACAAAGATATTCCCTAAGTTATTATTAACTATAAAGTCTAGCATATCATAGTTAGTGCAATTATACTTGGCAATCATGGTGAGAAAAGACTATATCCATGCATAGTGAATATTAGCAAGGAAGATGAAGAACATAGCAATCACTCCCCTGTAATAGTGTTGCTCTGCCTGCCCTATACACGAGAGGGGGACTATATAAGAATCAACGAAGCTGTCACTATCGCGAACTACCCCACAATCCGGCATATAGGGTGCAATCGCAGATAAATACGGTATAGACACCACGTCTACACAATAGTTATCATTCACCCACTGTACACATGGATAAACGCTATACGATCCTAGGCATGTATATAATTCCAATCTAACTAAGCCAAGCATATAACTATGATAAACTAAGAACAATATAATTGCAAATATAATCAAGTAGAGCAAAGTCATAACCAATATATTGAAATAGAACAAAGTCATATTCATAATATTGAAGAGCAATGATGAACAATTGAAGAACAATAGAGGAATTACCAAGAATCCTCTTGACAGATCCGGGAACCAATTGAAGATTGACTCCTTCTAGTTCTAATCCTATGTAGCTATGCTAACTAGAGATCTAGTTGATGTGGTGGCTCTAGGGCTTGATCAGAGGCTCTCCTCCTGAATTAGGGTTTGAAGTATGAGACGAGGGCCTCTCCTCCAGGGTCAGGGGCCTTGCTTATATAGCACTTTCGGATGAATCTGGGCCGTTGGATCAAACCGACATTGAACGGACGGTTTTCCTTGATCCTCTAGGTCGGTGGAGCATAATCCTCGAGGCGGAGCCTGATTGGCTCCGGGGCCAGGGCGGGCGCCCTAAGGACCAGGGCGGGCGCCCTGTGTCCGGCTCCGTTACGCCTCCCGTTCGTTCTCGTGGCTTCTGGACTCTTCTAGATGTAAGATAATTACGTGTTCGGTTAATATCCCGTCATTAATCCGACATGTGGGCCTTTCTTCCATATTTTCTGATAACCCCCTGCAGAAATAGATAAACAGCAAAACTCGTGGAATTCTGTCAGATAAAACCCTAAGTCTAGGTGTTGGTTTCATTTGGATCCTTTTCTCTATTTATTTGATAGTTATAATTGATACTTAAGGACCGTCAACAAACTCCCCCAAGCTTACCTCTTGCTCGTCCCTGAGCAAGGAGAGACTCAGTAGTTGCTGAAATGCCTTTGAATTTTGACGGTACACATGCTTTCAAATAGAGTCTCATCTCTGAGTTAAAGTAAACTGTCAAGACTTAAAACTTACTCATTATACCTTTCACCATGGGGCTTGCAACCGTCACCTTTGTCTTGAGCGGTTAAAAGATAGAACAGTCTAGTCAAGCGCCATGTCTCTTATTCTTGATCAGCTATAGCTCTAGAGTTTTTTGCAGATTTTCAAATAAAACTCAGAGATTCCTTGTATGACTCTCTTAGGTCTCTCTTTTGTGGTATTTCTGGATCCTCACCAAGGCAGTAATGATGTCTGCCTTCTCTCAAAGCAAAGTATGTAGTACTTGTGGTATAAGGCAGAGTGACATTGCCTTCTCTCTCATCCTATTCTAATAAGGCTTTTGATATCTGGAGCTCATCGGTGGGAGATAAAGTATACATACTTACAAGACATTTATTGCATAGTCAAACCATGGATCCAGAGAAACAAGCCAATAAGTCAAATCAAGATGTGCATGTGTGGCGAGTAAATGGTGTATGGTGGTAGTGATGATAACAATGATGAAAGTCTAATTCTACTTTTGCTCTTTTTGAGGGGATACGTACCTTTCTTGCTTTTAAAGCTCTTGAGGAGAATGAGGTGCTCTATATTTTCTTTTTTTTTCTCAGGTGGGTATCTTGTACCCCTAATTCTACTGTCGGACACTTGTCCATTTTTACCTCTCTTCTCACACTTTTTCTTTTTTTCATCGAGGTTCCGAGCACTTGCTCCTTTTTATTTCCTCGTATCTTTTTCTTTTCGAGGTTCCGGGCACTTGCCCCTTTTTATTTCCTCGTATAGAGCACTCATCTCCTTAGAACAATATAGCAAGTGGTAGTAACCAAAATAGCTTGAGCATTTATTTCACAGGGGATAACAAGAATGGGAAAATATTTTTGGCTATTCTCTCCCGGATTAGGAGTAGAATAATTTTATGTGGATCTGGAGATGAGAATGAGTGGATATATGTGGATGCGTACTTCCGGAGTAGAAGCAGCATGTATGAGTGATCGTGCAAGTGAATCTTGATTTTAACCGCATGACAAGCTCCTAAGGGTCTACACAGCTTGACTACACTCAATGCTCATAAGCAGTAAAAAGTAAAGGTATGGCTTAAAGTCTAGCAAGCATGTATGTATGGCTGTGGTAGGAACTTAAACTCTCATCATACAGGAACTCATCATGTAGCATTTTAAGATTTTCAAAGATAAAATTCTCCAGAATTCTAGCATCTCTAGGAATAGATAAACAGCAGCTCAACCTTCCCATATCATATCCGTTAACAACTTAGACTTTAGATCAAGTTCTCTTCCCACAAGTTCAGGTTTAGAGCAAGCTTTAAATGATAACAGTTATGTCTAAACTTAGAGAGATGACTTCAAATTTGAAAGTTAGGCAAAACAACTATTCATCATATCCATGCTAGAGTTTTATTATTATTTAGATTCAGTTTAGCATAGCCACTTTATTTATTTATTAAAACACACTAAGCAAAAGATATAGGTATATATATAAGCACAAAATCTTTATTTGGTTTTTTTCATAGTTATGTATATTTTTATTTTTATAGGGTAGAAGTATATATAAATATAAAGATAAAGATAGAAATACTTAGCAAGATAATGGAGGTGCTCTCCCCCAAGCTGGATCTTGACATAATCTCTTCTGATGTAGCTAGCAGATGGCGGAGATGTATTTGAAAGTCGGCAGCACCCTGACAGCGATTAGAATGTCCTCCGTCTGCTAGTCTCCTTGAATTCTGTGAAGCTCAAATAGACAACAAAGCTTTGTGGAACTGATTAAGTGTTAGCATAAATATCTAGCCTTTATCATGCTGAGCCTCCTTGATTTTTTTATGTTGTTTTTTTTCTTTTATAAAGCAGAAGAAAATATTTATGTATTTATTATATATATATATATATTTATGCCACCACAGTGAATGTACTTATGGGTTTTATGCCACTCGCATACTCACATGGGGCTTTAGGGTTTTTAACATTTTTATTTTCTTTTTAAGATAGTATGAATATGATTAACTAAGCAAACTATTTAAGATAAAGTAAATAATTAAAAAGGAAAGGATAACTACCAAGTTACCTCTTGGCAAGGCGTTCGGTGTTTTTAAGTCCTCCGAACGGGACTCTTATTCGTTCAGTCGTCCTGGGACTTGGTGGATGGCGTAGTCGGTGGTTCCGGCGACGCCTCCTCTTCATGTACAACTGTCTTTTCTTTTCATACCTGTCTCGGTGCTTTGTCTCCTCAGGACAGTGTTGGTTGAGTGGTATGTCTTCAGATCTTACCACTTCTCCTTCATAATCTGCCCATCCGTCCTTGATGACCTGTTGCTTCTGATTGTGGTTACGCCGCCTTCTTCTTGTCCTGACCTGCTTGGATTCTTCAAATACATAGTTAGGGTCAGTAAAGTAAAGACGTACCTTCTCAGAGGGGAAGTGCATGTGGACTTCTCCAGTTCCAATGTAAATGATTGCTTTGACAGTACTAAGGAATGGTCTTCCAAGGATGATGGGTGGATCGTATTCATCTTCTCCCATGTCAATAACCTAAAAGTCTGTATGGACAAAGTGATCGTCTATCTTGACAGGGACGTCAGTTACTGTACCTTCGACCTGTCGGAATGTCTGATCTGCCATCTGGAGCTGAATATATGTTGGGTTTAAGGGCATGGTTCCGAACAGAAGTTCATAGGTGACCTTGGCCATTATGTTGACGCCCGACCCAGTGTCGCAAAGTGTCTTGTAGAAGTGGGACCCATTAATGGAGCAATAAATGCTTGGCATACCTGAGTCGTCCTTCTTAGGCAAGAACGGTGACTTGAGTTGGCGATCTTGACCTTTGTGCACGGCAGTGACCATCTTAGCTGTCTCGGTCCATACTTGCTTCTTGCTCTTGTTCCTCCTATTGGTCCTCTTCCTTGGTTCATATTGGGGTTGCTCTGGGATTTGTGCGGTCTTGTTCTTGAAGGAAAACGTTTCCTTCCTCCCCTTGATGTAGAAACTGATCTTGGCAGCACTAGCATAGATGACAGCTCCCGCGGTGTTCAGGAATGGTCTCCCTAGGATGACGGGAGCCCTCTCATCAGAACCGGTCTCTATCACTACGAAGTCTGCTGGAGCGTACGAGGAACCCACTCGGACACAGATGTTCTTCAATATTCCTCTCGGAAAACTCAGTGTCCTATCTGCAAGCTGTAAACACATGGTTGTTTCTAATAATGGTTGTGAAAAGAGTTTTTCATAGAGTACCCTGGGCATGATGTTGACGCTGGAGCCAAAGTCACAGAGTGCTTCTGGGAAGTCTCGCATGCCGATGGAGATCGGGATGGCGGGGCGTCCTGGATCGCCTCTCTTGACCGGCAGACGATCAGTACTTACTTCCACGATAGGGTTACTCCAGTAATCTCCTGCATCAAACATGTCTACAAGATTTGCAGATTCTAGTCCTTCCGGTTGTGATGGTATACCGGGGTTAGTAGCAGAAACAGCAGCAGCTATTTGATTCAACTGAGATTCAATCATTTTATTAAAACTAATCTGGTTCTTGATGGCAGTAGAGAAATTATCCATTCTATTATTTATATTTTCTAGTATTTTATCATTAGATGCCAATTTCTTAGACAGGTTATCCATTAGCTTTCCTTGGTTGGACACTAATTCTCTCAAAGGTAGATAATTATTATTATTATTGAAAGAATTGTTACCTTGGTAATTACCTGAGTAGTTAGGCCTCTGTTGATTCCAACCTTGATTCTGCTGAGGACGGTTGTAGTAGTTGTTGTTATTGTTGATGTAGTTCACGTCCTCCAGCAACTCAGGACAGTGATTGCCCGAGTGTCCAGTACCTCCACACTCCTCACAAGTCATGTGGGAGTCGTAGACGTGCATGACTTCTTTCTTTTGTCCAGCTCGATCATCGATCTTCTTCATGAGTAGGTCTAGCTTGGCAGACAGCATGTCTACCTCCTTGAGCTGGTGCATACCTCCACCTCTCTTGCGTGTCTGAGTTCTTTCTTCATTCCAACCTTGGTTGGATGCCATCTTCTCCACAAGAGCTGTGGCTTGAGGTATGGTGAGTGATAGGAATGCTCCTCCAGCTGCAGCATCCATGGTTTCACGGGCACTGTTAATGAGCCCATGATAAAATGTCTGCATCAACAGCCAGCTTTCCATTCCATGATGGGGACATTCTAGGATGTAGTCTTGGAAGCGCTCCCATGCTTCTGGAACGGATTCATCATGTTGTTGCTGAAAACTTGTAATCTTCCCACGGAGAGCATTGGTCTTGCCCATGGGAAAGAATTTGGTCAGAAAGTTCGTGGAGCAGAGTGCCCACGTAGTGTTCTTCTCCTTTGTAGCGTAGAACCACTGCTTCGCTCTCCCCAACAGTGAGAATGGGAAAAGGCGAAGTAGTATGGCGTCTCTGGGGACATCAGCCATGGTGAAAGTGCTGCAGATCTCCAGGAAGTGTTGAAGATGAGCACTAGCATCTTCGTGTGGCTTCCCACAGAACTGGTTAGCTTGCACCATGTTGATGAGCCTAGGCTTGAGCTTGAAGTTGCGGTCGATCTCCCCAGCAGGTCCAGTGCGGATGTTGTCCGTAGTAGGAGCTGAGAACTCGCGGATCGACTTGTTTGCCATGGCTTCGAATTCAGTCGACAAATTTCGGATGAAACTTCGGCGGTCTTCGGATTTGGATGAAGCTTTGTGTTGAAGTGTTGACGATGTCTTCTTGAGCTTGGCTCTTGTTCTTCTGAATAAGGCTTCGGGATCGTCAACAAAGTTGTCTGGAAGATGTCTTCTATTCATGCATCACCCTGCAATAAATAATCAAAATGGAAAATACAGGGGTAAAACTGTATAAAAGAATTGATAAGCTCGATCAGATTAGTGATGCAAATGATGACTCAAAGTTCCATATTCATTCCTACTTAGTAATCAACCTTCCCCGGCAACGGCGCCAAAAATGCTTGTTGGGCATTCTTAACGTCACTACCAAAAGTAGACTTAGTTTTCTAATTCTGATAACGGCGCCAAAAATGCCAAACCTATCCCTCATGTCACTTAAGCCAAGTTGTCATCCCCAGCATGACATGAGAGACGCGGTATTGAAATATGCATTTGCTCATCAAGATAAATAATAAAAGGGATCTGCAAGCGCACAGATTAATACCGATGTAGCATTTTAACCGGGAAGTATTCTAGGTATCGTTATTTATATTTTTACCACTGGGAAGGGATTTCTAAGTATCATGGTTGATAATGGAATGAGAATATGGAGCTGAGTACACATCATTGCATGTATAACCGAGAGTATTTATCAATCTCTTTATACAGGTATAAATGTCACATTAAGTAAAGGTAAAGTGATAATGGTGACAAAGATAATTAATCTGATCAGCTAGCCACATATAATAATGATAAGTACCTCAACAGATATTCTAGCAAGTCATTAGCATGGAATTAGGATGAACTACAAAGATATTCCCTAAGTTATTATTAACTATAAAGTCTAGCATATCATATTAGTGCAATTATACTTGGCAATCATGGTGAGAAAAGACTATATCCATGCATAGTGAATATTAGCAAGGAAGATGAAGAACATAGCAATCACTCCCCTGTAATAGTGTTGCTCTGCCTGCCCTATACACGAGAGGGGGACTATATAAGAATCAACGAAGCTGTCACTATCGCGAACTACCCCACAATCCGGCATATAGGGTGCAATCGCAGATAAATACGGTATAGACACCACGTCTACACAATAGTTATCATTCACCCACTGTACACATGGATAAATGCTATACGATCCTAGGCATGTATATAATTCCAATCTAACTAAGCCAAGCATATAACTATGATAAACTAAGAACAATATAATTGCAAATATAATCAAGTAGAGCAAAGTCATAACCAATATATTGAAATAGAACAAAGTCATATTCATAATATTGAAGAACAATGATGAACAATTGAAGAACAATAGAGGAATTACCAAGAATCCTCTTGACAGATCCGGGAACCAATTGAAGATTGACTCCTAGTTCTAATCCTATGTAGCTATGCTAACTAGAGATCTAGTTGATGTGGTGGCTCTAGGGCTTGATCAGAGGCTCTTCTCCTGAATTAGGGTTTGAAGTATGAGACGAGGGCCTCTCCTCCAGGGTCAGGGGCCTTGCTTATATAGCCCTTTCGGATGAATCTGGGCCGTTGGATCAAACCGACATTGAACGGACGGTTTTCCTTGATCCTCTAGGTCGGTGGAGCATAATCCTCGAGGCGGAGCCTGATTGGCTCCGGGGCCAGGGTGGGCGCCCTAAGGACCAGGGCGGGCGCCCTGTGTCCGGCTCCGTTACGCCTCCCGTTCGTTCTCGTGGCTTCTGGACTCTTCTAGATGTAAGATAATTACGTGTTCGGTTAATATCCCGTCATTAATCCGACATGTGGGCCTTTCTTCCATATTTCCTGATAACCCCCTGCAGAAATAGATAAACAGCAAAACTCGTGGAATTCTGTCAGATAAAACCCTAAGTCTAGGTGTTGGTTTCATTTGGATCCTTTTCTCTATTTATTTGATAGTTATAATTGATACTTAAGGACCGTCAACAATACCCTGCGTGATTTGAAGTGCGCGACTGTGTTGCACACTAGTGTCAAATGTAGGGTATGAGCTTAAGTACAACATCTAAAATGAAGCTCCAAAGTTGAGTTTGAATTGGAGTCCCAAAACTTGTCGCGAGTTTTCCGATTCGAATTCGAATTCAAATCTGGGGAGAAATGTAAAAGAATTTCAAAAGCTAATTGGTCAACCAAGAGTAACATTTGGTCAACTATGTCATGTTGGTCCAAATGATGCCCTTGTGTGAGGTTTTGATCACTAAGTAATCACAAATCAAAGTAGAAACAAATTCCAATTTGAAATCCCTCCAAAAACCCTAAATTTCAAAACCCTGTTTTACCCCTTTTGAAATAATTCAAAATCTAAGCAAAATTTGGGAAAAAGTTCAAAACCAAGTTTGTAGAACTTTTCAAGGGCTACAACTTTGGTGTTTTGAGTTTTCAAAGTTTTAGTGAAAAATGTGGAGCAATTTTGAAAATAAACAAATTTTAGATTTAATTCATTTTTGTCCCTAAACTAAGATTTCAAAATGGAGGCTGATTTTGAAAAAGTTTTGAACAGCAAAGTTGTAGGTCTGGTCAAGATATACAACTTTGATGTTTGGAGATTTTGAAGTTTCAATATAAAATCAAAAGTAATTTCTAAATTACCAAATCTGAAAAATGTGTCCCTTTTTGAATTTAAACTCAAATTTCAAAATCCAGAGAGAATTGGAAAAATTGTTCAATATCAAACTTGTAGAACTTGAAATTCTGAAGATTTCATACATTGGAAGATTTTCAAGTTGTTATACAAATTTGAGAGTAATTTGAAAAATCAGTTTGAATTTCAGAATTTTGGGGGGGGAGCTACAGTGCACCGGCGAATCACACACCAGCAGCGCGCGGCATGGGCGCCGGCGAGCCGCCGACGTCGCGCTGGCCGCTTCCACGGCCTTCCATCCTGCCACCGCGACCACAAGGACCGCTTCGCGCTCTCCAGCTGCTTCCTTTGCTTCACAACTCTATATAAAGACCGGCACCGTCACTGTCGCCGTCGGTTTCACCATCGCCGCCGCCACCGTCCTCCTTTCTCCGGCCAAATTCGCCCTCCCTGCTCCACCGCAGCCATCTCCATCTCGTCAATCGCTCCGCCTCATCCTTGCGCATCTCGTGAACCAGTTGAGCTAGCCCAATTCCGCCTGGATCGCCGGGGAGCCGTCGTCTTCCACCTCGGGTCGCCGCCGTCCCGGTTGAGCCCCGCCACCGTCGCCAGCCGCCTCCAGTGCCTCTCCGCTTCAACCGATCACGCCTCTGTGATCGTGGTATGCCCCTGATGCTCCCTGGCTAGTTAGTTTAAGCTTTGCACCTTTGTGTCGTCGACTCGCCGGTCACCGTGGTTGCCGAGCCGCCACCGTCGTCGGTGATGGGTCACCGGAGCTCGAACCGTGGGGCAAACTAGTAAAACAGAGTCGTGGGGAGGTGTAGTTGGTGTTGGTCGGGTTAGTTGGTCGACCGAGGTCCCGGTGACCGGCCGACCACCGTGCGGGGGTGAGTGAGCGCGCGGGAGTGAGCGAGACGCGGGAGGTAGGCGATGACGAGTGGGGCCGGCTTGTCAGCGAGCGTGCGGGAGAGAGAGCGCGCGCGCGGAGACAGGCCGGTGCTGGGCCGGGCCGAGCGCGTAAGCGGGCGCGGGCGCGCGCGTACGCGGGCCGGTTGGGCTGGGCCGGATCGGAGAGAAGAGGAGAAGCAGCCCGAGTTCGATTTTGTTTTTGTTTTTGTTTTCTTTTTCAAATAAATGAATAGTGCGGTTATTTGTTTATTTGTTTAAAAATTGTGTAGAGTTCCAAAATTCATGAAATTTTTTGTGTAAGCTTCTCAATGTATAAACTATCTAGGAAAAATGTTAAATCATGAATTTGAATACTTTGCGTAGTAGAATTAATTGGTTCCAATAAAGATTAAATGCAACTTCCAGTAATTTTAATAATTAATTTATTTATCCAAAAATTATGAAATTTATTATGATACTGTTATAAATCATTATTAACCCATAGAAAAAGTTTGAGCTTATTTAGATAAAGTTTGATCAACTGCTAATTATGCCCTAATTATTTAAATAGAAAACAAATGTTAATTTGAGAACTTTAAGTGTTGTGTGCCTTTTGATTGAGTGATGTCCTTAGGTCACTACCCTTTTGTGATCTCGGGCACCTTAATTTCATGATTGAGCTCGTTAGTAATTTGTTAGGTTAAAAGCTGGTATCGCGGGAACTCGACGCTGCTAGTTAGTAGGTTTTCTGTTTACGACTGTACCGTGAAGGGAAGTTGTACTCGAATCGTAACCGTGGCATGTTATCATCAAGCATCATGTTTATCATTGAGCATCATGTTAAAGCATGTTATGTATTCGTGTAGTCACCGCTTTCGAGGAAGCCGAAGTCGTCGAGCAAGCTTCCAGAGAAGAGCGATCGTCAGTGGGTTCCGGACCAGACGGTGGAGTTCTCGAGTCTGAGTCAGTCGTCGTGTCAGAGCAAGGCAAGCCCCGGTGCATTTAAACCCTACCTTGAATTTTACAAATGTTTTATTATTTATATTATGGTTTATTGCATTAAGTAATTAGGAGTTGAGTGATAACCTAATTGCTGCATTATCATCCTTGATTATTACAATATCAACCTTGATACCTGTTTTACCGAAAATGCGTAGTATGCTTCGCTATGCTTAGAAATTAAGCTTTTAAATGAATGTTTACTCGGCCATGATGGCATCCTTAATGAATATTGAAATATGTGAATGAATTTGTAAGATTGGGCGGGTGGTTTGGCCACTGCTAACGTGCATTGGGAGAGGAGTCCCAATGTATTGTTTCCGCCTTATCAGTTAAGGACCGTACATTGTTGGCCCTCGCGTCATGGAGTTTTTATTAGTACTAGCCATGTGCCCATGTCGGGTAAGCCTTACTTTGGTTAGTCCATTACGAGAACGTCTAACCTCGCACTGGGAGTGGAGAGATGGCGAGAGTAATGTGTACCCTCGGGGCTAGAATTGGGCCGGGTTCGAGGAGTACTATGCTCTCAGGTGGCGATGGACACGTTCTGGTTTTGGGTTATTCGGGTAAGAGTTGATATATGCTAGATTCGGTTCTACATATGTCATGTGGTTAGGAATCCCCAGCTGGGTAAATGAAGCGGTTTGAATCGTCGTTGCTCTACGAGAAAGGAGTCGTGGCCTTGCACCAACATCGTAGTTAAGAACTGGAATTGAAAGAAAGAATGAGAAAGGTTTGATGATAATTACTTTGATCTAGATTAGGATCACCTAGAGTTGGTTAATGAACCATCAATGGTAAAAGTAAAAATATTGAAGATAAGGACTTACCTTAGTAAGCTTTTCTATAAAAGGAAATTTGATTCTTGATTACCCGTACCTTGATTCTCTAAAGCTAGCATGCCCTTGGAGTCTTTGTCTTAGTCGGGTAAGTCTTGTTGAGTACTCTCATACTCAGGGTTTGTTGAACCCCTTGTTGTAGGTGCGGTTCATGAACAAGTCTGCTTCGAGCCTTGTTGCATGACCGTCGTGGTTGAAGAAAGCGACGACGAGTAGACTGTGTGGCCTTTGGGCAAGGCATCTCGCTTGTGTGATGTAATAAAGTTACTACCGATACTTCTCTACTAATGGTTTGTAATAATGTTACATAAGGTTTGAGATTTGAAAAACTGGTTTGTAACCTAAGTTATTGTAAGACTTCCGCTACTTTACTCTGTTGAATATTTTGAATAAACTGTTGTAATATTGCAATACTCCTGTGATTGGATCCTGTTCGGAGGAAAACAGGCCTTTTAAGTTATGGTGAACATAAGTACGACTGTCAGAAGTCATTATGGCAATGACGTGTACTTGTGGGCCATCATAATTAGGAGGTTCTGTGACAGCCGAGCTGGGCCGGTTCGAGCGAAATCCAGAAACGAATTTGTTTTTCTTTTTTCCTTTTTGAGTTAAAATTGAATTACTTTGGAATTTTGTAGAGAATTGTTTATACCTCCAAAAATTATGAAAATTTTTGTGTAAGCTTGTCAGAGTGTAAAATATCTAGGAAAAATATTAAATACCAATTTTGAGTACTTTTTGTATGAATAACAATTAGCTCAATTAAATATTAAATGCAACTTCCAGGAATTTTAATAATTAAAATATTAATCCAAAAATCATGAAATTTGTTTTGACACTACTTTAGACTATGATCAATCAGTAGGAAAAGTTTGAACTTAATTAGATGAAGTTTAATTTATTCTTAATTGCTGCCTTAATTACTTGAGTAATTAACTAAATATTAAATTGATAACTTTAAGTGTTGTGTGCCCTTTTTGATTGAGTGATAACATTGGGTCATTAACCCTTAATGATCCTTGGTACCTTAATTATTTGTTTGAGCTCATGATTAACATGTTCTTTATGAAATATGATGTTACCTAATGAAATTACTGTTAGTGAGTTCTGTTGGTTTGCAACTTTATCGCAAAGAAAAGTTGTACTTAAGTTATTAACCATGACATATCATCATTAAGCATCATGTTTATTACCACATCATGTTAAAACATGTTATATTCTCGTGTAGTTCCCGCTTTCGAGGAAGTAAACGTTATCGAGCAAGTTATCGGAGAAGAGCTGTCATTAGTAGGTTCTGACCGGACGTCGGTGTTGTTGAGCCTGAACCAGTCGTCTCGTCTGAGCGAGGCAAGCCCCGGTGCATTTAAACCCTTTCTTGAGTTTTACAAATCTTTATCATTTATACTATGGTTTACTGCATTAAGTAATTAGGAGTTGAATGATAACCCAACTGCTGCATTATCATCCTTGATTATTGTGATATTACCCTTGGTACCTGTTTTATTGAAAAATGCGTAGTTATGCTTCGCTATGCTTAATGAGTTAGGCTTTTAAATAAAATGCTTATATGGCCATGATGGTATACTTGAGGAATAATGGAATATAAGAATGAAACTGAAGATCGGGCGGGTGGTTTGGCCACTGCTAACTTGTATTGGGAAAGGAGTCTCAATATAGTGTTTCCGCCTTGTTAGTTAAGGACCGTCCGTTGTAGGCTTGCTTGTATTTCGAGACTTTACAACTAGCCACATGCCTTGGGTAAGCCTAAGATATTAGTGATTCCATTATGAGAACGTCTAACCTCGCACTGGGAGTGGAGAGATGGTGGGAGTAGCGTGTACCCTCGGGGCTAGAATTGGGCCGGGTTCGAGGAGTACTGTACTTTCGGGTGGCAATGGACATGTTATGGTTTTGGGAGATCTAAATAAGGGTTAACATATGCAAGATTTGGTTCTACATATGTCATGAAGTTAGAGATCCCCAGCTGGGTATAATCGGTTCGAATCGTCGTTGCTCTTCGGTTATAGAGACTCGATCACCTGTCTTGCATCGTAGTTAAGAACTGGAATTTGAGAAAGTATAAGGAATGATCTTGATGAGAATCACTTTGATCTAGATTAGGGTCACTTAGAATTGGTTAATGAACCATCAATTATAAAAATAAAATGTTGAAAGCAAGGATTTACTTTAGTAAACTTTTCTGCAAAATAATTTTGATTCTTGAATAACTGTACCTTGATTTCCTAAAGCTAGCATTCCCTTAGAGTCTTTTTCTTAGTTGGGTAAGTCTTGTTGAGTACCCTCGAGTACTCAGGGTTTGTTAAACCCTTGTTGCAGGTGCGGTTCATGAGCAAGTCTGTTTTGAGCCTTACTGCATGATTGTTGTTGTTGAAGAAAGTGACGACGAGTAGGCCGTGTGGTCTCTAGGCAAGGCACCTCGCTTGGATGTTGTCATAAAGTTACTACTGATACTCCACCACTACTGGTGTGTAATAATGCTACTTATGGTTTGAGGTTTGAAACTGTGGTTTGTAAACTTATGTTATGTAAGACTTCCGCTCTTTTACTCTGATGTTATTTTGAATAAACTGTTGTAATATTACAATACTCCTGTAATTGGATCCTATTTGGAGGAAATCATACCTTTTAAGTCATGAGGAACATAAGTATGACTGTTAGAGGTCATTATGACAACCTAGATTTTAAAGGCATTACCAAGTCTTTATATTTGAGATACGACAAACTTAGCTCTGCTATGATGGTTATACTTGGTGAAACACATCAAACATTCCATGTTTATTAATATAAGTATAAACGAGTACCACATTGATTACTTACGCGCACAATGAAGGTTTGCTGAACCATAACAGGCCATTAAAAAAGCAATGACATGCATAAGCATTCCATGTTGTAGCCCACCTTTCATATCTATTTGTTCGTTTGCGCTCACCCAAACTATGCAGCCATACTGATCATTTCTTTTGTCATGATTAAGCTTTTTGAATATATTCATGGAAACATAGGACATAGTTGGAACTATTGTTGGTATTTTTCCCATCCTATATGTGTAGCCTACAATTGTGTAACTGAAATAGTTTGTTTTCGTATCCAATACCTCTCACAGATTGTCAGTTGTTCTTATCAATGCTTTCCCTGCTTCTTGCATCTTTGTTAACTTCATACATTTATCTGGCCCATTTGTTACTCAGTGCTTATTCTTCAATGTGTTTTGCGTTGTTTGCGAAATCTACAACAGTTTTCTGCGTTACCGCTACCTTCTCATGCTCCATTTTCGTGCTTGGCTAGCCCGCGCAGCTGCGCGGGGGTTCCTGCTAGTTATTAGATTAGAGAAGGACACGCGGATAAAAAGCAGATTAAAAAAAGATAAAAAATACATAATAAAAAGGGAGATAAAAAAGAAAAATAGTCTTTTTATATGTGAAAAATAAAGTGGCATATAGAACCCAACGTGGGGAAGGGAAAAAAAACTAAAAAGGAACCTGAAAACAAGACGCAAATGCAACATCTTCCACGGAAACAACTACCGGTTCTGGAGAAAATCGGATGCAGAAATTTAAATTTGTCTCATATTATAAGGTATACTAGATATATGCCTGTGCGTTGCACGGTGACGAATTTAATTATTTTTTAAAAGTAATAAAAATATAATAAAGAATTTTATTTGGAACCCTGAACTATTTTTAAATTCATTTTGATCTTCTTTTATTTTTTTATCTTTACTTATTTATCAATCGGAGTCACATATTTCCTTTGTATTTACTTTCCATATCATTCTCACAATAACCCTAAATTTTTAGGTGTAGAGATAGAATCGTGCTCTGTCAAAAACTTAAAAACATAAGAAATCAGATCTATCCAAATTAATGCCGTGAAACTTGTAGATCTGATCGCAATATGCTTGAGAGAAATAAAGCAAGTTCAGAAACGTGAGATTCAGAGCTTGCTTGCTCACATGATACAGGGAAGCTGAAACACAGGCCCGGCGGCTTGCCGCCAGCCGACTGCTGGTGCTCGGCGACGAGGCTGTAGAAGAGGGCAAGAGGCCCAGACGCCCTGCCGCTCGCTGCTGTACTTATGCCGACAATGTAGCCCGCCTCGTTCCCGGCCTCCTGCCCCTGGCCGTAGTTTGCCGTCTTGCACAACCGCCGCCCGTCCTAGCATGCATAGACGCACCGCCGAGTGCTGGTGCGCGATGCCGAAAACGACGTCGCCTCCCCACGGCAGCATGTGGTGTGCGATGCCGAAAACAGTCATCGTTCTCAGCGCGCTTCTCGGGCCCGTCGCAGTGCCGCACTGCACCTGGTACTTCACCTTGCAGGCGGCGACGTCGAGATCTTCACGGGCAGCACCGCCGCATCGCTCCAGTCTCCACCAAATCACGGTGTAGCGCAGGAACACCTTCCTGAGCTCGCCGTCGACGAACGCTCCCTCCACCGCGCACCAGGTGCCGTCATGGCAGCATCGCAGGCCGCCGGCTTAGCTGTCCGCGATGGCGCAGCGTAGACGTACAGGTGAGAGATGATCGCACGGGGTGAACAGGTCGAGCGAGGTGGCCTTCTTCCGTTTAGTTTCGGACTCTGCTTCCGTTTTCATCTCCGCATACGTGGCCGGATCGGCGGAGACGTACGTGCTGGACTCCGTAGACGTGGCCAGAAGGGCGAGATGAGATAGAGATTAGATGACTTAGCTCCCCAGAGCATCGATCACATGTGTACGTGCTATTAGATCAATCTCAATGGAAGTTTTATAAAGTTTTGTGGACACTAAATATGCTGATATGGCACTATATTTATGAACAGAGAGGTGATAAGAGATTCGTGGGAATAGAGATAGTTTCGTGAGGATGAAACTGTTTAGCACTATTTTCAACGTATGGGAGTATTGGAAACCAGGACATGAAACTAGAACTGAGACCGGCCTTAATATTAACCATGAGTTTTAAGTATGGTAAGAACTCTTGGGCCATATTTTCTTCTAACCACCATTATAAAATTTCTCCATACATTATAGCATTCAAATTTTTTGACCGAGTATAGTACTACTCCCTCCGTCTCAAAAAAAAATCCTAC
Source organism: Saccharum spontaneum (assembly GCA_022457205.1). Taxonomy (NCBI): domain Eukaryota; kingdom Viridiplantae; phylum Streptophyta; class Magnoliopsida; order Poales; family Poaceae; genus Saccharum; species Saccharum spontaneum. The sequence continues at coordinate 47,657,443 of CM039616.1, forward strand.
GATGCAAAATTTGTCTCAATAAAAATGTAATACTACAAGCTTCTTCTGCTACTACTGTTGCATGCGGATAAAAATCAGATGCAAAGCTCACGTACGGGCATTGTCTCCGCTCGTTTCCTTCCAGAGACTTCCCCCGTGCTAGGCCTCTCAACCTCATATTCCCTGGCCCCACAACCCTCATGCACGAACCAGGCCTCACGTCAGTGTGTGCCGCAAAACCCGCAAAACCAGATACAGGAGTAGGCTGGCTGCGGGTATTGATAACTGTACCCAGGGGTATTTAGGTAATTTCGCAAGGGGTATTGGTATCTGTGCCTAAACCTACAATTACTTCCTCCGTATTGGATTTAGAAGTCGTTTTGGATAAGGTTTGGGTCAAACATTGGGAATATAAATCATCAATAACTTTTAAGTAGTTGAGTTTGCAAATGTAAAAAATATATGAATAGATTTGTCTTGAAAAATACTTTCATAAAAGTATACATATATCACTTTTTCATAAAATATTTTTTATAAAAACAAGAGGTCAAAGTTATGTTTTAGAGACTGTGTTGCTGTCCTAAACGACTTCAAAATCCGATACGGAGGGAGTACACGTTTTTTTTGAGACGGAGGAAGTAGCTTATTTTGACTGCCCACTTGTGTGTCCCATAATAAGGGAAAAATAGAAGGTCGAAAGTAAGCCCTTGTTCAGTTCCCCAATTCTCTCCCCTAATTCCACTATGCAAAAAGAAGATTCTCCGTCACATCAAAATGTCGGCAAATGCATGGAATACTAAATGTTGATAAAATCAAAAACTAATTGCACAGTTTTATTATACTTTGCGAGACGAACATTTTAAGCCTAGTTAGTCAAAATTTGGATAATTTTTACCAAATACAAACGAAATGCTACAGGAATTCTGATACAGTGTTTTTCTCCCCAATTCACCAATCTAAACAAGGCCTAAAGTTCCCAAGGGACATGTCAGTGCGGTACGGAATGGTAGCGGTAGCGCTGGAAATTTCCAGACGACTGCCGATGGCGTTGATGAAGTCTGTCGTGGAAGGAGTCGGCACGACCGCTCGTGTGGAGTACGCCAGGAAGAGCTACCGAGCTCCGCGAGGCGCGAGCGACTGTAGCAGACGGAGACGGCCATGGCCCGTTTTATTGTTTTTATTTTTTTGGTGAAGAGAACAGGAGAGGTTGCCCGTTCGTGGGAGGAGCGAGGACGAGGAGACGTGCAGTGAGGCCAGGCGGTTGTTCCAGCTGACGCACGCCTGCACCATGAAAGATCTCCTTGCGCCTTGACGATCCTGACTGACTTCCTCTTGCTCCCTCCCTTTGGTGCTCTCTTGCCAAAGCCCTCGTTCAGTTCCCCTCCAAAATACAAAAAATGCTAAGATTTTCTATCATATTACCATCACATCAAATCTTTGGTCACATATATGGAGTATTAAATATAGATAAAAATAATTAATTATACAGTTTGCTTATACTTTGCGAGACAAATCTTTTGAGCCTAATTAGTCAATATTTGGATAATAATTAACAAATACAAACGAAATACTATATTATTTCTGACACTTCCCGACTTTAGAACTAAACAAGGCCAAAGACTTGGGCATGCACTCCACTCCGGGCGAAAAACGGCGAGACATCCTCTGAATCTCTGATCCGCAACGACAGCATCCACGGCGACCGCTTCATGGCGAATACTCCGTCTGTCCCGTACATTTTGCAATTCTAGGACCTGACGTGAATACCAAGACTAGAGGTAAAATTACAATAATACCCCTGAAAAGTTTAGCCCAATCCAATTCTCCCCGTTTTCTACCGTCATCGTCTCGGGTCTGGAAGGTTCCCAGCTGCGTCTCGGTCCTTCGCCTCTCCGGCCCTCCCCAACGCTCTCCCCAGCTCTCTCCTTCCAGCCCGGTTCCTTGACCGCGTCGTTGGCACTCCTGCGCCTCCCTCAGCATGCACTAGCGCCACCGTCCTCCCGGGCGGAGATGGGCTGAAGCCGACGCGCACATGACGCCGACGATGTCGCAACCTGGACGGGGAAGCGCTCACTGGGCGCGGGCGCAGAGCTGGAGGTGGAGGATGAGGGCACGACGGAGGGCGAATCAGAGGCCCCCTTCCTCAGCAGGGATGGATGCATCCGAAGGACGACGGAGGGCGACGGAGGATGCATCCAGTAGGCCTAGGGCACCTGCCGCCGCCGCGAGACATGCGCGCGTCGAGGATGAGAGGCACTAGAGGAGAGGAACGGGGAAAGGGGATCAGCAGGATGGAGCTCGATCTAGGCATGATTTTGGGTTCAGGATTGGGATTGCGGATGGAAGGGGAGGACCTCTGAGCCGGTGCAGGAGTGCTCGGCGGAGGATACGCGAGATGAAATGTGTGGCTGAGAGGGCGTCCGCGTGAGGCTGTGCCTGTGTGGCCGTTTTTTTTCCATTTTTTTTACGAGTGCGACGAGTGTCCGTGACAAGAGCAGAAGGCCAGCAATACAGGTGAGCTCGTTCGGCTGGCTGGTGGCTGGTGCTGATTTGTTGTGAGAGAAAAATACTGCTGGTGGCTGGTGCTGAAATGATGTGAGAGAAAAGCACTGCTGGTTAGCTGGCAGTCAGCCAGCCGAATGAGGCTAGGGTCTTGTGTGGGCCCAACAGGATGTGATGGCCTGACAGTGCCTATGTATGCAAAAAAATTGGAAAAATTTTGAACCATAGAATTTTATGTCCTTTTTTGTGTCTCCCTGTTTCTCGTCTCGTCTCTTTTGGGTTTCATCTCTAGCCTATCCCAACTTACTTGGAACAAAAGACTATGTTGTTGTTGTTGTTGGATAGAATTGCAAAATTTACGGGACAGAGGGAGCAGTCGTTAACCGAACCAACCCCTGCTTCCACGCAGCATCTTCTCAATTAAAAAAGAGAACTTGTACACGGGACACGCCGACACGACGCTTGCTCGGCAGGGACGGAGCTGCGATCATGCCGGCGTTGCCCAGCTCTCCACTCCGCCGCGCTCTGCTTCTTTGCACCCTAGCAATAACCGTGCTACTGCAACAAACTCGATTCGTGCCGGCGGCGGCCGTGGCGCGGACCAACCTCACCGCGGGAGCCGCCCTGACGCCGCCCGGTTACATCACCAGCCCGTCCGGCGACTTCGCCTTTGGCTTCCGCGCCCTCGACGCCGACCTGACCAAGTTCCTCCTCGCGACATGGTTCCGCTTCGGGGACGCCGCCGGCGCTGGCAGCAGCTCCAGCTCCTCCCAGTCCCAGCCGCAGTCCGTGGTGTGGTTCGCGAAGCAGTCGCCCTCCGGTGGCACGGCCTTCGCCATGGCGGGGTCCGTCCTCAGCGTCACGCCCGACGGCACGCTCGTGCTCACCGACAGCAGCGGCCGCAACCAAGAGCTGTGGAGGGCCCCGACGTCCAGGCTGAGGCGCGGGTCCGTCCTGGCGCTCCGAGACTCGGGCAACCTCCAGTTCCTTGGCGACGGCGGGGACGTGCTGTGGGAGAGCTTCGGGTACCCGACGGACACGCTCCTGCCGGGCCAGTCCTTGGCCCTGGACACCAAGTCCGAGGGGAAGCTCTTCTCCAAGCGGGCGGACGCGGAGTTCACCACTGGCCGGTTCAGCATGGGTGTCCAGACGGACGGCAACGTGGTCCTCTACGTCGACCTCCTCACCGGCAACAGCCCCGGCAACGCCTACTGGCAGGAGCACACCAACAGCCCCGATGGCAACACAACGGTCACCTTCGACGCCCAGGGCCGGCTCAACTACACCCTCACCAACGGCACCGTCTACAGCATGATTTCGCCACCGGCGAGCTTCATCGCCGGCGCCGACTACTTCCAGTTCGTCAGGATGGACCCCGACGGCATCGTCCGGACCTATGTCCGCAACAAGACCAGCGGCGGCGACACGTCTTGGACCAGGCTGAGTCAGTGGCCACCGGACGGCTGCAACAAGAGAACGTCCGGGTTGCAGGGCATGTGTGGCCCGGGGTCTTACTGCGTCCAGACCGATGACCGGCTCAACTGCGTCTGCCCGAGTGGGTACAACTACACTGACGCGCAGCACCCGGACAGCGGCTGCACGCCGGCGTTCGAGCCGCAGAGCTGCGGCGGCGACAACAGCTCCGACGAGTTCACGCTCGTGGAGCTCCCGAACATCACCGGGGTGACCTCGATATACTACAAGAAATTCTCATCGGTGAACGAGGAGCAGTGCCGGGAGTACTGCCGCAGCGACTGCTTCTGCGCGGCCGCGCCGTTCATCGGCGACGGCGTCTCCGACTGCCGGGAGGTCGCGGTGCTCACCAACGGACGGCGGGCGAACGATGTCACAATGAAGGCGTTCATCAAGGTGCGCACCGGGAGTGCCCAATCGACAAGCACAAGAACCGAACTACGCCCCTACAAAATCATCACCATCTGCTTGGCCTTGATCGTAGTGATCACCATCGGTGGCCTCCTGGCACAGCATTACCTCGGCAGGAAAAGTGAGAGCAAGCAGCTGCTGAGCACAAGTGTGAGAGCGTTCAGATGGAAGGAGCTTTACCAAGCCACCAATGGCTTCGAGAAACTGCTGGGTAAAGGGAGCTTCGGCGAGGTGTACAGAGGAACGATGAGGTCACCGCAGCCGCATCTCATCGCGGTGAAGAAGCTCATCGCCTCCAACGAGTACAGCGAGCAGGAGTTCACCAACGAGGTGCAGTCCATCGGGCAGATCCACCACCGGAACCTCGTCCGCATGATCGGCTACTGCAAAGAAGGCAGCCACCGGATGCTGGTGTTCGAGTTCATGCCGGGCGGGTCGCTCCGCAGCTTCCTCTTCAACAGTTCAACTCCGATCCGACCAAGTTCCTCCTCGCCACGTGGTTTCGCTTCGCTGCTGACGGCAACGCCTCCCAGTCGAAGCCACAGCCGCAGTCCGTGGTGTGGTTCGCGAAACAGTCGCCGTCCGGGACCACGCCCAACGCCACCGTGCAGTCCGTCCTGAGCATCACGGCCGACGGGCAGCTCATGCTCACCGACGGCGACGGCGACAGCAACCCCTTTGTGCAGCCCAAAAAAGTTGCCACTGACCAGCTCAGTAGGCTTCATAATTTGGCCCGCAATATCAACCAGGCTTCATCATTTCTTCTGTCTCTCGAAAACAAATAATTTCTTCCAGTCCACTAAACAAGAAATGGTTTATTGCTTATTCTTTTATCTTTTATTATCATTATTTTTCTTTTTCTCGATCGGACAATTTGCCCGTATTTCATTAAGAGGAAGATTTGGAAGTACAAACACACGAACAGGCCTGGAACGCGTGCGCGGGCGAGGCGCCAGCACACAACCAACCGGGAGAGGCCCTAAACTACCAGGCTTACAAAGTGCGATTACATAGCAAACTGTTGTCGCGACCATAGAGGGCAAAGAGCCGCTAGCGAGGTGAACCCGGCCTGAGTCCATTCCTCCGCTTCATCAAACGCTGCCTTGTAGATGATCTCCACACGCGTAGCAACTCCATTGAACGTACGCCCCATTCTTTCCTTCCACAGCGTCCAGGAGATGAGCAGCAACAAGCTGTCAAAAGCTGGTCTCGCATCGTGGTGCAGCAACGCCCTTTGTTGCAACCACCAATCAGCTAGGTCGACAGGCCGTTCGGGTACCAAGGAGACCAGGCCAATGGGTTCCAGCAACATGAACCACAGCTGCCGAGCAAGCGCACATCCAAGCAGAAGATGCGCCACCATTTCCTGCTCTTGGCCGCAGAGCGCGCACTCGTCATGGTCTTGGAGAGCATGGCGCTTCCTCCGCTCGGCAGTTCAAAGCCGTCGATGTAGGGCGTTCCAGAAGAAAAAATTGACCTTTGGTGGCGCCTTTGCCTTCCAGAGCTCCCTCGCACCAGGCAAAGACATGGAGCCGGCGAAGAAAGCACGATAGGTGGATGATGCCGAGTAATTGCCGTCAGGTGACCACTTCCAAACGAACTTGTCGGAGCTCAAAGGATCCAGGGTTACCTGGCGCGTCAATCGCCAGACCCGGAGATACTGGCAAAGTACCTGCGTGGTGAACACGCCCACGACGTCGCGCGCCCAGCGATTGTGGTGAAGGGCCTCCTTGACGGTCCTCTGCTTTCCAGTTCTTGAGACCGCCGCGAACAAATCCGGCGCATAGAGTCGAAGGGGACCGACTGGCCCTAGGAGTCCGTCCACATTCTTGCCGATCCGCCATCGCCAAGGACGACCGACAGACTGACAGCACACATTGCCTCTACGTTCCTCTCGACTTTGCACGGCAAGTGCACCCAGCACCGTTCTGGCTGACTACGCCGCAACCATTCCCAGCGCAAACGAAGGGCGAAGCCAAAGTAACGGAAGTCAATGACGCCGAGGCCACCCAGACAAGTTGGCCTGCACACGACTGTCCAAGCGCCCTTGCATTTGCCGCCCGACACATGCATATTCACCGTTAGGAATGCTACGCACACCCTATCTCTATAATTATCTCTCAAATAATAAACTGAAAGATCTCGAAACCAATGACGTCTCGTGTTATGTGCTGCAATGTTATCATCTTTGTACAACATATCTACCTTCTGACTTTGTTTTTTCTCCTTTTTTTCTCGAGAATCCCTCTCATACTCTCGCATCATCATGTTACCCCATTGGCCTTGGTAGCTACCGGAACTTTTCCAACAACTCGCCAAGCAACCAGAGGTCATATAACAAAAGAAAAGGACGACCTGGAAGCCTTGGAACCTAAACAATGGGTAGCGGCGATGTTACGGTCAAGTGGCGCCATAAAGAAAGATTTCAGAAACTGCCCGCGGACTGCGCACGCATGTCCTACTCCCAATGTCAACTTCCGTGCGTCTTCTCCGATCTTATCTCTTTGCTTAGTTACACATCTTAAGTGAGATTGAGTGAGATTTAAGTGTATGGCTTGAGAGTTGCATTCTAGAGGCACTTGATCTTCGAGTTGCTGCGGATTTCTTGTTACTCTTCCGTGTTTCCCGATACGGTAGACGGCTTGGAGCAACGGAGGTGATTGAGCTCACAATTGAAAATTGTTGGAGCCCTCACCAAGTGTTGAAAGGGGTTCTTGATCCTTCCCCGCGGGAGTTCGCAAATTGGATACTCTAGTAGAGCTCGTAGCTCGGAGGATCCCCATCTTGTGTGCGGTTGTGCGACGCCCGCCGAGGGCTCGACTCTTGATAGTCGATTAGCTCGCGAACCGACAAGTGGGTGCATCGCCACAACGAGGAGTAGCTTGCCGGGAAGCAAGTGAACCTCGGTAAAAATCTTATGTCATCTCTTTACCAAGGATTTCTCTTGTGGTTGATCTTTGTGATTGATTCTTGGAGTGCTTTACTTTTCTACATCGTTGGTATAAGAATCAAGTCACTTGCTCTTTACTTTCTTGTACTAGTCCTAGTGTAGTTTGCTTAGTGTAGTTTTTATCACATAGGAGTAAGAAGCTTAGTAACTTAGTCTTGTTGGTGTGTATTAGAGATCATAGCCTTGCTTCATTAAAATGGTATAGGTGGCTTGCATAGTGTAGTTGAGCTAGTGCTAGAATTAGCTTAGCCATCTTTTATACTTACGTGATTGTTTAGTGAAGCTTGTAGATTTTTAAATAGGTTATTCACCCTCTTTAGCCATTTGGACTTTACAATCGTCCGATAGTTAGAGGAAGACGGACCAAACAAATAGACAGACCAAACCAAAATCAGAGGATAAGAAATTTTACCTCTTTATTATTATTATTATTATTATTATATATATATATATATATATATATATATATATATATATATATATATATATATATATATATATATATATATATATATATATATATATAACACCAACTTACATGGCATGCTGAGGAACCGCTACCGGACAGCGCACGTCGCTCACTAGTTTGCCTGGAACCGGAATGGAAGTGCAAAACACTGAGGCTGTGTTTAGATGGTGGCGTAAAATTTTTAGAAGTACAGTAACTTTTTCGTTTTTATTTGGCAATTAGTGTTCAATCATGGGCTAATTAGGTTCAAAAGATTCGTCTCGTAATTTACAACCAAACTGTGTAACTAGTTATTTTTTTACCTATATTTAATGCTCCATACATACGTCCAAAAATACGATGTGACGGAAAATCTTATAAATTTTTTAGAACTTTGAAGCATGTAAACAGGGCCTAATTATAACACGGCTCCGCCATCGGGCTTTCCTCGGACGTTCCATGCCTAGACTTCCCTGTTCATCCGTACACACGTTTCCGACGAGAATTGCCCCGGCGTCGTGTTGAAACCCGTGCCACATACTACCTGCAATGACGCGTATCCTCGACGACAGCGAGTAATCGTGATATTCACTACACAAGTCGCCAAGCCGCTCGAAAGCTTGTAGAGGGCCAGACATAACAGCCACACCATCACTTGTTCGATCAGCCGCCGCCCGGCAGGCACCAAGCTGCGATCATGGCGGCGGCGGCGCTCTGCTTTGCTTCCCTCACCCGCGTTCCCTTTGCTGCTGTGCTACTGCTGATGCTACTGCAACAAGCTCGCTTCCTGGCGTTGGCCGTGGCGCGTACCACCAACTTGACAGCGGGGGCCACCTTGACGCCGCCCGATTACATCACCAGCCCCTCCGGCACCTTCAGCTTCGGCTTCCTCGCCCTCGACTCCGATCCGACCAAGTTCCTCCTCGCCACGTGGTTTCGCTTCGCTGCTGACGGCAACGCCTCCCAGTCAAGGTTTTCATTTTCGGAAATTAAAATTTATCGGGGGTCATAGATAAAGAGGATAAACAGGATATATCGGAAATATCGGACCAAATTCAAATAAACTTTAATTTGAATTTAAGTAAATTTAAATAAATTTAAACAAAATTTATACGAAAAAGATAGATTATTTCTTATCGGCACCTATGGATAAACAGGATATATCGGAAATATCGGGATATTTCGGCCGATAAAAAAAACCATGCTCCCAGTCGCAGCCACAGCCGCAGTCCGTGGTGTGGTTCGCGAAACAGTCGCCGTCCGGGACCACGCCCAACGCCACCGTGAAGTCCGTCCTGAGCATCACGGCCGACGGGCAGCTCATGCTCACCGACGGCGACGGCGACAGCAACCCGAACCAGGTGCTGTGGACGCCTACCGCAGAACGTGGGTCCGTGCTCGCGCTCCGCGACTCCGGCAACCTCCAGTTCCTGAGCGACTCCGGCAACCAGGTGTTGTGGGAGAGCTTCTCGTACCCGACGGACACGCTCCTGCCGGGCCAGTCCCTGGCCTACGAGTCGACCGGGTCCGAAGGGAAGCTCTTCGCCAAGCGCGCGGACGCGGAGTTCACCACCGGCCGGTTCAGCATGGGCATCCAGAGCGACGGCAACGTCGTCCTCTACGTCGACCTCCTCACCGGCAACAACCCCGAGAACGCCTACTGGCAGGCGTACACCAACAGCCCCGACGGCAACACGACGGTCACCTTCGATGGCCAGGGCCGCCTTAACTACACCCTCCACAACGGCACGGTCTACAGCTTGGTTAAACCGGCGGCGAGCTTCACCGCCGGCGAGTACCTCAAGTTCGCCCGGATGGACCCCGACGGCATCGTCCGTACCTACATCCGTGCCAAGAACGGCGGTGGCAACACGACGTGGACTGTGTCCGGTGCGTTCCCCGATTACGGCTGCAACAAGAGGACGTCTGGGTTGCAGGGCATGTGCGGGCCGGGGTCCTACTGTGTGTCTGCGCCCACGCCGAGCTCAAGGGACAGGCTCAACTGCGCGTGCCCGAGTGGGTACAATTACACCGACGACCAGCACAGGGACAGCGGCTGCACGCCGGGGTTCGAGCCACAGAGCTGCGACGGCGAGAGGAGCTCCGACGAGTTCACCCTTGTGGAGCTGCTCAACACCACCTGGGAGACCTCGATATACTACAAGAAGTTCTCATCGGTCACGGAGAAGCAGTGCCGGGACTACTGCCTCAGCGACTGCTTCTGCGCGGCCGCATTGATGATCGGCGGATCCGACTGCGCGGAGATGGCGGCGCTCACCAATGGTTGGCAATCAAACGGTGTCACGACGAAGGCGTTCATCAAGGTGCGGACAAGGAAGTCGCCGGTGATCGCGTCTGCAAAGATGAGGAACGCGTTGGCCTACAAGGTTGTCGCCATCTGCTTGGCCTTTCTTCTGTTGATCACCATCGGCGTCCTCGTGGCACAGTATTTTGTTGGCAGGAACAGAGAGAGCCAGCAGCGGCCGTTGAGCTCGAGCGTGAGAGCGTTCAGCTGGAAGGAGCTTTACCAAGCCACCAATGGCTTCGAGAAACTGCTGGGTAAAGGGAGCTTCGGCGAGGTGTACAGAGGAACGATGAGGTCGCCGCAGCCGCATCTCATCGCGGTGAAGAAGCTCATCGCCTCCAACGAGTACAGCGAGCAGGAGTTCACCAACGAGGTGCAGTCCATCGGGCAGATCCACCACCGGAACCTGGTCCGCATGATCGGCTACTGCAAAGAAGGCAACCACCGGATGCTGGTGTTCGAGTTCATGCCGGGCGGGTCGCTCCGCAGCTTCCTCTTCAACCCCGAGAGGCGGCCTCCGTGGCGCTGGCGCGCGGAGGCCGCGGTCGCCATCGCCCGGGGGCTCGAGTACCTCCACGACGGCTGCAGCGCCCCGATCATCCACTGCGACATCAAGCCCGACAACATCCTGCTCGACGACCGCGGCGTCCCGAGGATCACCGACTTCGGGATCTCCAAGCTGCTGGGAACCCAGCAGGTGCACACCACGGTCACCCATGTCAGAGGCACCAGGGGCTACATCGCGCCCGAGTGGCTTCTCGGTGACGGGCACGTGGACACCAAGGCGGACGTCTACAGCTTCGGCGTCGTGCTGCTGGAGATGATCTGCTGCCGGAGGTGCCAGGAGCCGGTGATGGTTGATCCGCCGCGCGGCGTGGAGGACGACGAGACGGTCACCTTGTTCGGTTGGGCGGCGCAGCTGGTGGGCGCGCGGAGGACGGAGCTGATGCTGCACGGCGACGACGACGCTGGCGTCGACAGCGCGGAGGACATGGAGAGGGTGGACCGGTTCGCTCGCGTGGCGCTCTGGTGCGTCGAGCCGAACCCGCTGCTGCGACCGACCATGCACCAGGTGGTGCAGATGCTGGAGACCAGTGATCGGGCTCAGGTTCAGGCACTACGTATACCTGACCCTCCGGACTGTTACATGGAATCCTCGCCTTTAATTTCTCAGCCCAAAGACTGAAAATTGTTGTAAAACATACGGACTTGATCCTAGAAGCAAGAAAAGGAGAAGGGGAAATCCTAATTCTAGTCCGTTTGTATATGGGCTTTTACCAAAACTCTTAGCCCTTAGCAGGACTATATATACGTGGGAGCTCTATGTTGTAATGACCAATATTTAGAGGAATAAAGAATAGTCTCCCTATATCTTGTGTCTATGTGTTCTACTTTCATCAACTATGTTGATTATGAGAGACGAAGAGGGAAAGGTCCGAACCGCTGGCAACATGTTTTATAACACGTTATCAGCACGACAAGCTCTACGTCGACATCTCGTTGAAGCCGTCGCCATCGACGCTGCCGCTCATACCGACGTCCCTATCGGCTGCCGCGACTACTTCGACGACGTCGACATCCCGACGTTGTTAGCGGAACGGATCTGCTACCTCTACCTGCAACTAATTGCACTGCATCGACATGTACCATCGTCGTCAAGCATGCAGTTCTACGACAATGCCAAACGCCCTATGCGGTATGTATCTACTAACCACTGTCCTACGCGGCACGTGAGGTAGATCAATTGGCATCCTTAATAATCAAAGGTATTAATCAAAGGTATGATTTGATTCGAAACGGTAGATTGGTTTACGTCTGGCAATGAAATCAGATTTATTTTCCAATCTACTTGTGTCGGCCTCGATCACCGAGTCGTTTTTTTTATGTTGCATGCATGCGGTGCGGCCATGAGATCGCATAAGCTTGTTAGGCTAATATGCACGTAGAGTTTCATCTACGAGAACAAAGCCAAGAAGGCAACGGCATGATCGTCATTGCATCACGTGGCATAGCAGCCATGACATGGAGTACTGGATCTTGTTGATCGCCCATATCTAGCAGATTGATTTTGAATTTTTCAACATGCAAATCAACGTGGCTGTTGTTGTTGCACGCAACACATGCCACCGTCTGCGACTTGCACGTCGCCGAACGCAAGCAGAACTATAGGCCAGCAGTCGCTAATTATTGTTAAATTAATATGCAAGAAGAAAATAAAACACCATGCATACATGTATACGTACATCAATTTTGTGCATGCAAGCACATCTATACGAGTATTGGCCTGGCAACCTGAACGTGCATAAGTACATCACCGCTTACCCATATGTCAGTACAATTGCATTTGTAGTGGATTTGACACGCAGTCAGTACCGTTGGATCCGGCGGCCTTGCGTTGGCGTCGGCTACACAAAAAGTAAACGACATCCCATGTCGTGCTCGGACAGAATCCGTGTTACATGTTTCCATGGTTCCAAACCGAAGATTGGATTCAAACCCAATGTTGTATGCCTGTATCTATGACCATGGTGAATTCGGCCTGCACGCCTATATACCAACGATGATTCACGTATTACTGCATGAATAGTACATCGCTACATGTGCAAATAGTACCATGCAGGTGCTATCGCATGGATTTCATCGGCGCCGCTGCTACAGTGGGCCGTATCAGCACTTGCATGTGTGCACATCTACGCTTGAATGCAGCACACTAGCGTGGTGGCACCTGCTACTACGGTCTCTCCAAAGGTGGATTATCGATTGAGCCGAAATTGGGTAAATTTTCGAAATAGCAACTGGAAGTTGTAAATTTCACCTTGATACTATATTCCTCCATAATACACCTTGATGTTTAGGAAACTAAGTTTCTTTTTGTAAAATACATTTACAATAATCATTTTATGTTCTTGTATATGAGTTATGTGTCGATATTTTCTTATGCTCATTTGAATGCAATTACTTATGGCACATCATGACTTATTTATATATCATGTAATTGCAAGTATAAAATCTTGAATGATTATGTAGGAAATATGGTATAAGATATATGAGTTCTCTGAATCTTGTAGATCTTAGACTTATCACCTTTAAGAGGCTCATTTGTTTTTCTAGCATAATGAATTTTTGGGATGAATGAATGATTGGTATTAGTTCTGGAAATTATCATATACCATGATTAGATCCTGAAAAATGTTAGATGCTTCTAAGAATATTTTTGCATAACTATCCACTATCTTTTTGCACCTTGTTACTTATTTACATGTAGTAAACATATATGCACATGGCCTAATTTGCCTTAAAAAAAGAAGAAATATCCTGGAATTCTCTGGACAGAAGAATTATTTGTTGCAGTCATTATTAAATCCATGTAGGATATTTTGCTACCATTGAAGTGTAGTGAATTTAGAATATATATCTCCTAATTACTCTCTAGAATGAGTATATGGCCGAGAGAAATAACAAATGCATTGTGGACTCACTGCATGAGAAAAATCCCAAATTATGACTATAGAATATCATATTGCATTTGAATTTTCAAGCTTGTATGCCTATGGATTGAGGTATAATGCTGCTCTATAAACAATAGCTTGAAGCTTTGTATTAAATGTCTAAAAGACAAGATGGTAAATAAGATTTTATTAATGAATGTTCTCGAAGAAATGTCTCTTGTGTATAGAATATCAAAGAGCAATGCAATACATGAAGTATTTGAATTTATCATTAGAAAATACTCAAATAGAAATTGAGTTGGAATTTTTAGACAGCTTTATAAATCAGGATATTATAAGCTTGCATATGTTACACCCCTTGAAGGCTTGTGACTGTATAGCATAACTTTTAAATAAAGCATGAAGCTACCGCCTGTCATGCATAGAAGTAAAGACATGCAAGAATGGATATTATTTAGAATTAGAATATTTAAGGGTTTTTCTTGAAGAACTTGAATCATGTGCTTATATATTTGTTTTGTCTTTAAAATTACTATCCTGAAGTATTAGTAGTAGTGGTGGTGCATTAAGTTTTAATTCTTGTTGAATTAAGTGGTTCTCGTATACTTATAGAAGAGTTAATGATTAATCTATTGGCTTGAAGATTAATGTGAAGTATTTAATATTCTTAGTTGCAATTTTTACTTGCAGTAATATATGTTAACCTTGCATGGAATGAATTGTGTTTTACATATAAATAATTGCCTATTGCCTATCTAAATAAATTTTGCATTAATCCACAAAGAAGCCTCAGTTAACCATGAAGGTTATCGTTTTTTGTGCACCACTACCATGTAGGTAGAAGCAAGTATTTAATACTTCAGCCCAGAAACTAGAAGTTTATGGCCTACCCTGAATATGTTATTGTACACTGAATAGTATATTGGATATGTAAATTTCATGCCAGAACCATTGAATACTAGAAGTATGATTGAATTTTATTGAACATTTGAAATGATTTTTCATAGATGCAAGAAGCATATTACTACTTGAAGTAATTATGGCATGAAAAGGGGGAGGAATTGAGTAAAGGCATGAAAAAATGTGGGTAATATATAGGTATAGTCTTCCTAAATCTATCTTTAAGTGCATGTATAAGAACTTGAAGTTCTAGTCGCATCCTTTCTAGCAGAATTAACTTTCTCTACATTGCACTAATTGCAAGTAAGCTTGTAGCATTTTGTTGATATCTATTACGTTAGATTGAATACCAACATACCACATTATACTTGAATATGTATCACTATGCTATGCTCTCGTCGAGTTGCACCTATATCCACTCTTACATGAATATTAGCAAAGAAGCTATATTTGTAGCTTGTAGCTACCTTGCACTTCCCCCATAATTAGATTGACTAGCTAGTATACTATGTCTATATAGTTTCCGTTGAACTAAGAAATATTTTGCTTTCAATGCGTTGCATGCATAAGCGATATATTGGTCTATGGCCAAGTAGCCTATGATTAGGGGGAGTTGCTTAAATTGAAATTAACGAAATGGAGAAGTGACCCACTTGAATGGGCTGAATTATAGTGGAAATTGAGTTAATAGATAAAACACTTAATGATGATTTGGGATTTATGAAGAAAAGGCATTTGGTTAGAAAATTATAGAAGAAATTCCTTGTAAGTTTGAATGTTGCATATCTATACTTTTGAAGTATATGGTCCGTTTTTATGTATGAGTAATTGGATCATTTTTTTGGCTAAACAATAAAGAAGCTAGATAATGAAATAGTTTTTTTTTGAACTACAATATGTGCAAATCAGGGGGAGAACACCCCAGAGTTTACAGGAATGATGAACATTCTTTATTGCACTTTATGTATTCTAGCTCACTGCATATAATGTATAATAACCCCCGTATTTAAATATGTGCTTGAATATTTCCCATAAATTTTTATCATAGCATACATGAATGGGCCTCCACTTATAGTTGGAGATACATGAATTTGATTATTTTAAGCCCATGATAGGGGATATCTTTTGAAGTATGCTATTATAGATCTAATATTGGTATTAGGAGGAGAGAAAGGCTATGTTGAATGCCAAATATTATTTCTATGGAAGGAAAGTGATATGTTGAATGCCAAATATTATTTCCATGGAAGGAAAGTGATCTTAAGAGAAAATATTCCTTTAAACTTAAATTAGGAATAGTATCACGCACTAAATCAAACAATAGTTTGACTAATGCTCTTGTGAAGCATGAAGCAGAGCATATGCCAGATATATTTAAAATGAGAGGAGTAACTTGAAGTTATAGAAAAACCAGAAGTTATGTTTACTAGTAGTAAACTAAATGTTGTATATTATCAAGCTAAAATCTATGGGGACGCTTATGGGTTATAGTTTAGTGTACACTTGGTAAATAAAATAAGAACAAACTCCTTCATTCTCATGAAGAGAACACCTCACGAAGAAGGTCAAGCACCTCATGAAGAGGATCATCATGAAGATGAAATCCAACACATAAGCGCGCATCATAGTGTTGGGTACGCAGAACAACAAATCATCTCTTGTTTGGGAAATAACAAAGAGACAGAGAATAATCTCATATTATGAGAATATTGGGAGAAAATAATAGTTGTCGACAACACTACCTCTATAATTGCAAATGTTTCTCTTATGAGAACCCGGATCCAAAAAATAAAGTCCATGGCAAAGTCGCCTGTAGCGATTATATCGGGTCAATGAAGGAAGCAATTGAGGTTGAATCTCCTACTAAGAAGAAATAAAGGTTCTGCTATGTCTCTGGCAAATGGAATGAATGAATTGAAATATGCAGTTAGTATGTGGATTCTGAAAATCCATATAGTTTATGAAGAATATAAATCGCAACATATGAAAATTAAATGTCATACTAAATATTAATATGTCTAAGGTATTCCTGTAAGAATATTGAAGTCTCAAGAAGAGCATGTCTTAGAAGGAATACTCCTCGAATGACTTTTTAGTGAATATTACTATCTTATTGTGTATATCACATTATAATCTCATATAGTAGAGAATATATCTAGAAGAGAATTATTATTCACTATAAATGAGAACATCCTTGAAGGATTTACCGGTCGATTCTTGAACACCATTGATCTCTGGAGTGAATATAGGCCTGAGAGAAAGAAAATGAGGAATTTGAAGCACTATGAAAGTGCAAACACTCAGAAAGTGTATATCATAAAACTAGAAATTAAGTTTTGATACCCTCTGAATACCATAGAAGGTATAGGAATAATGGTGATTTTGGCAATTGAATTATCCCCTACATGCCAAATGCAAGACTGCATTTATTATTTAGTGGTACAATCAAAGTCCTGAAGATTTGTACAACATATAATTTGAAAATCCACTAAGGAAGAATTATAAGTTTGATGCACTATCTAAAAGATATTGAATATTGCAACTTATTTATCCCCATAATCCTCCAAAAGGATTTATTTCCCTGAAGAATAAAATTTATTTGTTTTGCACAACTAATAAGTGGTCATTATGCATGAAGCACATCGCTCTTGTTTATACTCATATTATAATTCATTGAAGAATTATGAGCCAATTTTGAAAGATATAGTATTGTGGTACCATACCATTATTATGCACACATTTATGAAAAGTGTTTTGAACAATGAAGTTCAAAAGATGGCTTTATGAGGGGGAGCATATTTTATTGCATCTACCTTGAAGGTAAACCACTAGAATTACAAACACCAAGTAGATCATATTTGCTAAAACACTGAAGTTTATGCATATATGATAAAGATCAATATCTATTCATGAAGAATAGAATATCCTGAAGAATACATAACCAAGAAGGTTAGATGTTGTACTCTTTTTTCCTATGTGAGTTTTTACTTGAAGGTTTCTCACAAAAGGTTTTTAATGAGACAACATGTGCAATGCAATTAACGAATGTGATGTACTCTTTTCTCCAAGAACCGTTTTTTCCACTGGGTTTTCGGATAGAGTTTTTAACGAGGCATATGCATATCGTGGTAATAGTCCAAGGGGGAGTGTTGTAAAACATACGGACTTGATCCTAGAAGGAAAGGAGAAGGGAAAATCCTAATTCTAGTCCGTTTGTATATGGGCTCTTACCAAAACTCTTAACCTTGGCAGGACTATATATACGTGGGAGCTCTATGTTGTAATGACCAATATTTAGAGGAATAAAGAATAGTCTCCCTATATCTTGTGTCTATGTGTTCTACTTTCATCAACTATGTTGATTATGAGAGACGGAGAGAGAAAGGTCCGAACCGCTGGCAACATGTTTTATAACAAAAATATTCCCTCCATTATAAAATAAATTAAATCGAATTATTTGGAGTCAAATTATTTTAAGTATGATATCAAGCAAGTGCATTATAAAAATATATTTCATGATATACCTAATAATTCAAATTTAGTGCCATAAACATCTGTGCACCTTTTAATAACTGGATCAAAACAAAAAAATGTTTTGACTCCAAATATCTTTATAAGTTGATTTGTTTTAAGATGAAGGGAGTACACCGATCATAGTTCTTTGGTATTTTGATTAGTCAGACTAGTTCGTCAAACCATGCTCCTCCACAAGGTAAAATCTTAGGAGACATAAGGATTACTAAATGAGATAACAGGACTCACTGCATATTGGTCGTCGACCTTGGACTTAAGGATAAAATATTGGAAGCTATCCAACACATCAACAGCACTGTACGGCTCTGATCCGGTTGCGAGAGCTCCGCTACTTGATTCTTTAGCTTTGCTCCTTACGTCGTAAATATTTACCCTGCAATACGGATCAACGTATTCACGCATAGGGAATCAAATAGGTAGCACACAAGACATAGAGATTATACTGGTTCAGGTACGTGGTACCCTACGTCCAGTTTGAAGTAGATCTCTCTCTGTTGCATACAATTTGGAACTAGGGAGTACATGATAGAAAAGGATAACGATACCTCACGTGAATGAGGTTGATTGTGGGTTGAGGAGTGGCAAAAAGGTCTTATATACAGAAAATTCAATATAATAATTTAACTCATGCTTGCATCAAGTAAAAAACATTGGGAAATGAAAATATTTCCTAACAAAATTAAATTTAGGAATTCAAGTCTTTAAGGGTCACTGAATTGGTTTCAATGTTGAAAAAGAAGAAAAAGAAAATCCTGAGCATGTATGTCATTTCAAATGCAAATATGCATGTCAAATACTCCCTCCTCAATAAAAGCCAAAACATCTTCTAATTTGGAATTGATACTCTCTATGTTCATAGTATATGCATTCCTAACATTTTTTTAAGGACAAATCTATTACTTCTTCCAATATGCAAAAAAAAAAAGTTGCCCTAGGTTGAAGATAGCCGGAAGTCTTACAATATATATATATATATATATATATATATATATATATATATATATATATATATATATTACCCTATAGCTGGCTATAAAATAACTTATTCTGTAGCCACTTTGACTTACGATAATTGGTATGCTAATTTACGAGATTATAGTAACTCCTTACTATGTAATTTACTATAACATTATGGTAAATATCCCCATGTGTTATAGTAATTCAACTATCGTAAATATATACTGACATTATCGTAAATTAGTATATAAAA
This sequence comes from Saccharum spontaneum, assembly GCA_022457205.1. NCBI lineage: Eukaryota > Viridiplantae > Streptophyta > Magnoliopsida > Poales > Poaceae > Saccharum > Saccharum spontaneum. The sequence continues at coordinate 47,676,604 of CM039616.1, forward strand.
TTATCGTAAATAGATGTGGCTACAAAATAACTTATTTTGTAGCTAGCTATAAAGTATACTCTCTCTCTCTATATATATATATCTATATAATGGATTTTGTAATCCGATTCTAGCTACAACCTCTTCCTAGAACGTATAAATTTTGCCCTTGAGAAATCTATGATCCACAGCACAAGAGCATGTGCCCTTGAGGGCAAAATTTACTTTCCCCCTCTTCCTAGGGCACGGTTCAACCACGACCGTATTGCGTGCGCTTGCACGTCCACATCATGGCCTGATTAGTCTCTGAGCTGGGCTATGCTCCCCGTACGGCACTAACCGAACCGAGCAGCTCAGGAATCAGGACCAACAGCCCAGCAAGTCACAAATCCTTTTCTAACTCGTGGGCCGCATGTATGTTGGAGTTCGAATGGGCCATGAGCCCAACAGCTCACTCCCCCTCGCCTCGGGCCGCCGCGCCCAACGCTACGACCACGATGCGGCACCTTCTCCACTCTCGCCGCCGCCTCCGCCGCGGCGGCGGCATCCCCACGGGCCACTGCCACCACCTTCCCCTCCTCCGGCCCCTCCCCGGTCTCCTCCGACGCAGAACTCATCAAATACGAAGGCTACGCGCTGCTGCTCCTTGGCTGCGGCGCCGCGACCTACTACTCCTTTCCGTTCCCCGCCGACGTGCTGCACAAGAAGGCCGTCCCGTTCGGGTACGCGCCGCTGCCGGAGAACCTGCACGCCGTATCCAACTGGAGGTCTGGAGCGGCACCACGAGGTCCATGCCCGCGTCCTCCTCAATGGACATGGACTCAGGCTGCAGAAATTTGCGTCCATTCGGGTGCAGCAGGTCGGAGGATTCATTCATTCAGGTCTGTTGCAGAGAAATACCCACCTTCTAAATTTCTTATTCGAAGCTCCGTGGACATGTTTATCTTTGTGTCTTAGATTAAGAACGCTAGCAAGTGGAAACTCGAACAAGTAGGCGATTTATCCGATGTTGGATTTACCACTCAGGCCATTTTTAGTTCCAAAAATTTTTGGGTTTTGCCCGTGACATCGAATCTTTAGACGCATGCATGGAGCATTAAATATAGACGAAAAAAAACTAATTGCACAGTTGGGTGGGAAATCGCGAGACGAAACTTTTGAACCTAATTAGCCCATGATTAGACACTCATTACCAAATACAAACGAAAATGCTACAGTAGCAAAAACCTAAAATTTTTCTGAAACTAAACAAGGCCTCAGTGAAATGTCGAAATTGTCTAGAATCAGATGGCCTAACGATGGGTTTGAAATTTGTGTTTCAGAATCTGATGGTATTTTTACCAGCAGACAGTAGTTAAGTAGTTTCATAGGGTCCTTTTGTACTGAT